>JBBAXF010000312.1:0-13000 GCA_037837765.1 Delichon dasypus | reverse complement strand
GGAGGGTCCCGGGGTGGGGGGGGACAGGGGACAGCAGCGGGGTGACAATCATGGCTGTGCGTCCCCCTCGCGCCGTGTCCCCTCCCTGCAGGGAACCTGGACGTGGCCAACAAGGAGCTTCGGGCCGTGGTGAAGAAGATCTGGAAGAGGACGAAGCCGAAGCTGCTGGACGAGGTCATCCCCCCGCCCGAGGGTGCGTGAGGGCCGTGTCCCCTCCCCTGTCCCCTCAGCCCCCCCCGGCTGTCCCCTGAGGCTCCGTGTCCCCCCCCCAGAGGAGGAGGTCACCGTCGGGAAGTTCTACGCCACCTTCCTGATCCAGGATTATTTCCGCAAGTTCCGGCGGCGGAAGGAGCGCGGGATGCTGGGCGCCAGCGCCGGCCCCAGCAACGAGAGAGCGCTGCAGGTGCGACACCCAGGGGCGGGGCGGGGCGGGGCGGCGCCAGGTGGCACCAGGTGACCCCTCCTGACCCGTCTGTGTCCCCCCCAGGCCGGGCTGCAGACGCTGCAGGCGCTGGGCCCCGAAATGCGCCGGGCGCTGAGTGACCTGGAGGGGGACGAGGGCGGGGACGCCCCTGCGGAGGAGCCGCTCACCTATGCCGTGAGACACGCCCACCGACCACACCCATCACATGGCCACGCCCTCCGACCACACCCATCACATGGTCACGCCCTCCGACCACACCCATCACATGGCCACGCCCTCCGACCACACCCATCACGTGGCCACGCCCTCCGACCACACCCATCACATGGTCACGCCCTCCGACCACACCCATCACATGGTCACGCCCACCGACCACACCCGTCACATGGCCACGCCCACCGACCACACCCATCACATGGCCATGCCCACCCTTGCATGCCCACCGACCACACCCATCACATGGTCATGCCCACCGACCACACACATCACATGGCCACGCCCCACCGACCACACCCATCACATGGCCACACCTGCTCACACCCATCACATGGTCATGCCCACCGACCACACCCATCACATGGCCATGCCCACCGACCACACCCATCACATGGCCACATCCACTGACCACACCCATCTCATGGTCACACCCACCAGCCATACCCATCATATGGCCATGCCCACCGGCCACACCTGTGCCAAAGCCACACCAAATGCCCACACCTGTGCTGTGGCCATGCCCACACCTGTGCCACGCCCACATCTGCCCCAAAGCCACACCAGATGCCCACCCCTGTGCCATGCCCACACCTGTGTCACGCCCACACCTGCCCCAAAGCCACACCGAATGCCCACACCTGTGCTGTGGCCATGCCCACCCCTGTGCCATGCCCACACCTGTCCCAAAGCCACACCGAATGCCCACACCTGTGCTGTGGCCATGCCCACCCCTGTGCCATGCCCACACCTGTCCAAAGCCACACTGGCCCCAAAGCCACACCGAATGCCCACACCTGTGCTGTGGCCATGCCCACACCTGTGCCATGCCCACACCTGTGCCAAAGCCACACCGAATGCCCACACCTGTGCTGTGGCCATGTCCACACCTGTGTCATGCCCACACCTGCCCCAAAGCCACACCGAATGCCCACACCTGTGCTGTGGCCATGCCCACCCCTGTGCCATGCCCACCCCTGTGCCATGCCCACACCTGTCCCAAAGCCACACCGGATGCCCACACCTGTCCCCTGCCCACACCCACCGACCCCACCTCTCTCCGCAGGCCCCCGAGACCCTCTACGGCTCTGCCCCCGGCTCCCCCCTGCTCTCGGAGCCGCCGCCCGTCCCCAGCCCCGGCCCCACCGAGGGGGAGGACCCCGCGCCCCCCCTCCCACGGCGGCAGGTACGGGGGGCTCCGGGGACACCCCGACGCGGGGCGGGGGTTCCCCGGGGAGCACCGGGGGCTGCCCACGGCTCTGTGCGCAGGCGGCGCTCCGAGGGCGGGGAGCAGGACGAGGAACCCCCCGCCGAGGACGCGGAGGAGCCGGGAGGGGACCCTGGGGACATGAGCCACGACGAGGAGCCGGAGAGCTCGGCACCGCCCCGCCACCGCTGGGCAGGGGACAGGTACCGCGACCCCCCGGGAGCCGCGTCTGGAGGGGTCCCTGGGGAGGGGTGGGGGGTCTCCTCAGCCCTGCCGGGACCCCCGAAAGGCCGGGGGGTGTCTGTGACTTGTGGCGTTCCTGTCACTCCCTGCTCGCCCCGAATGACACCGCCTTGTTCCCCCCCTCCAGGGCTCCGGGACCCCCGCGCTGGGCGGCGGAGCTGCCCCGGGGGGGGTCGCTGCCGCTGCCCCCCCGGCACTTCGCGTTCGGCAGCGGCGCTCGGGAGGGGCAGCAACTGAAACGGCGCCGGCTGCTGCCCCCCACCCCCGCGGGTACGGAGGGGCCGGGAGAGGGAGCGAGGGGCACGGGAGGGGCCGGGGGACTCCGCTGAGACCCTCCGTGATCGCCCCCGGCAGCGCTGACCGAGCCCGGGACGCTTCCCCGGTAGCTCAGGACTGGCGGAGAAGGGAGATGACCCTCCGTGGTGTCCCCGCAGTGGCCCTGGAAGGGTTCCTGCTCGGTGGGGGTGACCCCTACCTGTGTCCCCGGTGTCCCCTAGAGCCGGGGGTGACGCTGCCCGGTGCCCTCCGATAGCCCGGAGGGCTCCTGCCCGGTGCCCCTGGGGATCCCCGGCCAGGGTGGGGGACCCTGCCCCGTTTCCCGGCGGCTCCCCGGCCAGGATGGGTGACCCTGCCCCGTCTCCCGGAGGTTCCCCGGCCGGGGGCTGACCCTCCCCGCCGCCCCCCCAGGCCGGAAGCCCTCTTTCACCATCCAGTGCCTGCGACGCCAGGGTAGCTGCGAGGACGAGCCCATCCCGGGCACCTACAACCCCTCGGGCCCGCCTGGCCCCGCCCGCCCGCAGGTACTGCCGGAGGTGGGACAGACAGACGGCGAGGGGACACCCTGACAGCGGCACCCCGCACTGACCCCCCTTCCTCCCCGTCTCCCGTCCCCAGGGCTACGGCAGCTCCGAGACCTGGCGCCTGGGGGGTTCCTCGCAGGCCTGGGCGGCCCCGGCCCGCGGGCACGTTCTGTACGCGCCGCTCATCCTGGTGGAGGGGGCTCCGGCGGCGGGGGCTGGGGGCAGCCTGCCCCCCCCTCAACCGCTGGTTCCCCCCCGCGCCGCTGCGCCTCAGGCCCTGCGGGCCCCACGATGCCCTGGCCCGGGGCTCGGCCGACAGCCTGGTGGAGGCCGTGAGTGGGGGGACACGGGGGATTTGAGTGAGGGGGACACGGCTCAGCTCACAGCCTGGTGGAGGCCGTGAGTGGGGGGACATGGGGGGGGGATTTGAGTGAGGGGGACACGGCTCAGCTCACAGCCTGGTGGAGGCCGTGAGTGGGGGGACACGGGGGATTTGAGTGGGGGGGACACGGCTCAGCTCACAGCCTGGTGGAGGCTGTGAGTGGGGGGCACGGCGGGGGGATTTGAGTGAGGGGGACACGGCTCAGCTCACAGCCAGGTGGAGGCCGTGAGTGGGGGGACACGGCTCAGCTCACAGCCTGGTGGAGGCCGTGAGTGGGGGGACACGGGGGATTTGAGTGGGGGGGACACAGCTCAGCTCACAGCCTGGTGGAGGCCGTGAGTGGGGGGGACACGGGGGATTTGAGTGAGGGGGACACAGCTCAGCTCACAGCCTGGTGGAGGCCGTGAGTGGGGGGACACGGGGGATTTGAGTGGGGGGGACACGGCTCAGCTCACAGCCTGGTGGAGGCCGTGAGTGGGGGGACACGGGGGATTTGAGTGGGGGGGACACGGCTCAGCTCACAGCCTGGTGGAGGCCGTGAGTGGGGGGACACGGGGGGGACATGGGGTGACATTGCTCAGCCAACAGCCTGGTGGAGGTAGTGAGGAGGGACACGGGGAGGATTTGAGGGGGACACGGGGGACACCCCATGGTTTGGCCAAGAGCTTTGGAGGCAGTAAGGACAGGGACACGAGGGGACAGCTCGCCCCCGGTGCCGGTGCCAGCGCTTCCCCCCCGCCCCTCGCCCACCCCCAGGTGCTGATCTCGGAGGGGCTCGGGCTGTTCGCCGCGACCCCAAGTTCGTGGCCGTGGCCAAGCGCGAGATCGCGGACGCTTGCGACATGACGATGGATGAGATGGAGAGCGCGGCCGCCGACCTGCTGACCCGGCGCCGCGCCCCGCCCGCCGTCTACAGCGACGAGGAACCGCTGCGGCCGCCGGCCGAGGAGGAGCTGGCGGACGAGATGGGCTGGGCCGGCGGGGTCTAGAACCCGGCACCGGGGGTCTTGAACGCGGCACGACGAGGGCCGGATGGGCCGGCTCTAGAACGCGGCACCGCGGGTTCGGGCGGGGCTGCTCTAGAACCCGGCACAACGGGGAGCGGATGGGTGGTTCTAGAACCCGAGGGTCGCTAGGCCCGATCTAGAACCCGAGGGTCGATATATCCGCTCTACAACCTGAGGGTTGATAGGCCTGATCTAGAACATGAGGGTTGCTAGGCCCGATCTAGAACCCGAGGGTCAATAGGCCTGATCTAGAACCCGAGGTTCGCCAGGCCCGATCTAGAACCCGATGGTCCGCTAGGCCCGATCTAGAACCCGCCACCGACACCGGACTGTGTGAGGGAGATGTTACCTCAGGAAAAAAAAAAAGGGATTTTAATGAAAAAGGTTTTAATTTTTTTTTTTTCCTCCCCCCCTCTAGGAGGGTTTTTCTCTGGAAAAGGGGTGTTTGCCTCAGGGATGGTTGGTTCGGTTTGTTTTCCCTGAAAAAACGGTGGGGTTTTCCCTCAGGAAAAGGGGTTTTTACCTGAAAAAAAAGCAGTTTTTACTCAAAACCAACAAGCGTTTTCAAAGAAGCAAACCGTGTTTTCCTCAGGGAAAGGGAGGGATCCTCAAAGTGAAGGGATTTACCTCAAAAAAGGGATTTTTTTTTTTTTCATCAGGAACAGAGATATGCCTTGGGGGAGGATGGGAGTATCATCAGAAAATATTTTTTTTTCCCTCAGGAAAAGAGGTATTCACATCAAAAATTTTGTCCTCAAAAAACCCACCCCAAACTACACATATCCCCAAACCAACTGCGTTTTCCCCAAAACGGACGTTTTCACTCAAAAAAGGAGGGATTTTGCCTCAATTTCGAAAAATGAGGGAGTTATGTAAAAAAATAAATATATATATATATATTTAAAGGATTTATAAAGAAAAGAGGGGTTTGCCTCAAAAAATAATAATAAAAAAGTGTTTTCCCCTAGAAAAAGATCATTTGCCTCAAATTTGCTGCACATTTACCTCCCGGGGATAGTGAATTTGTTCTCAAAAAGGAATATTCCCTTTTGAAAAGGGATAACTGCCAAAAAAAAAGTTTAAAAAAAGAGTTTTGCCTAAAAAAGAAGGAAGTTTTTATTTCAAGAAAAGGTGTTTTCCCCTCAAAAAAGGAGTTTTGCCTCAGGAAAAGGGAGATTTACACCCAAAAAGGAGGGACTGTCAAAAAAAAATAATTAAAAAAAAAAAACCAGGGGAATTTTAAATCAGGAAAAAGGATTTTGTCGCCTCAGAAAAGGTAAACTTTACATTACAAGGGAAGTTATTTGTTTCCCTGAGGAAAAGAGGAATTTTTACCTCAGAAATGGGGATTTCACCACAGGAAAGATTTTACCTCCTTTTGGAGTGTTTTATCTCCAAAAAAGCAAAATTTACCTCAAGCAAGGGAGTTCTACTGCAAAATAGCGGAATATTAACACAGAGGGGGATTTACTTCAAGGAGTGGAGTTTTAAATCGGGGAAAAAAAGATTTTTTTAGTCTGAGAAAAAGTGAATTTTACCTCACAAGAAGGGTCTTACCTGAGAGAGGGGGATTTTTACCTAAGGAAAGGTAAATTTTACCTCAAAGACAAAGGTTTTATCCAAAGAAAAGGGTGAATGTTTTCAGGAGGAGTAAAATTTACCCCATGAAACAGGGTTTAACTGCAGGAAAGAGCATTTCTCACCTCAAGAAAGGGAATTTCACCTCAGAAAAAGGGGTTTTACCCAAGGAAAGGTAAATTTTGCCTCACAAAAGAGGGTTTTACCTCATGAAAAAACATTTCACATCCAGAAAAGGGGAGATTTTCCCTCAGGGAAGGGGTGTTTTACATCACAAAAGTGGGTTTTCCCTCAGGAAAAGTAAATTTTACCTCACGAGGGGTTTTTGCCTTAGGAAAACGCATTTCTCCCCTCAGGAAGGGCGAACTTTACATCAGAAAATGGAAACTTTACCTCAGTCACTAAAGAGAGTTTTACCTCATAGAAGCGTTCTTCACTTCTGGAAGGATTTTGTCTCAGGAAGGGGGAATTTGTCTCAGGAAAGGTGAATTCTACCTCATAAATGAGGGGTTTACCTCAAGGAAAGGGACATGTTTTTACCTTACGGAAGACAGTTTTACCACAGGAAAGAACTTTTCACCTCGGGGGCAGCAGATTTTGCCTCCGAAATGTAAAATTTAACTCACTCACAGAGGGTTTTACCTCACGAAAAAACATTCTTCTCTTCATGAAAGGGGCTTTTTACCTCCGAAAAGTGTATTTTTACCTCAGGAAGGTAAATTTTACCTCACAGAATTGAGTTTTATGTCATGAAAGAACATGTCACATCTCAGAACGGGGAGTTTTACCTCCGGAAAGAGGGTGTTTTACCTGAGTGGGGAAAGTTTTACCTCATACAAGCGGGATTTTACCTCAGGAGAGGTAAATTTTACCTCACGAAAGTGCATTTTTCACCTGACGTTGGGGGTTTTCCCCTCAGGACCGGGACTCGCTCCGCGGCTCCGAGCGGAGGTTCCCGCGCTCGCACAGGCCCCGCCCCTCCCACGCGCCCATTGGTGGAGCCGGCGGCCAATGGGGGGCGGCGCCGCGAGCGCCCCCATCAGGCTGCGCGGGGAGTTCGGGGGGGCGAACCCCAAAATCCTGAACCCCGAAATCCTGAACCCCGAAATCCTGAACCCCAAAATCCTGAACCCCCGAAACCCTGAACCCCCGAAACCCTGAACCCCCAATAACACTGAACCCCCACAATAACATAGAACCCCAAAATCCTGAACCCCTGAAATCCTGAACCCCGAAATCCTGAACCCCCAAAATCCTGAACCCCGAAATCCTGAACCCCGAAATCCTGAACCCCCGAAATCCTGAACCCCGAAATCCTGAACCCCCAAAATCCTGAACCCCCGAAATCCTGAACCCCCCCAATGACCCTGAGCGCCCCCAATGACCCTGAACCGCAAAATCCTGAACCCCCAATACATTGAATCCCAAAATCCTGACCCCCCCAATAACACTGAACCCCCAAATCCTGAACCCCCTCAATAACACTGAACCCCAAAATCCTGAACCCCCAATAACATTGAATCCCAAAATCCTGACCCCCCCAATAACACTGAACCTCAAAATCCTGAACCCCCAAAATCCTGAACCCCTGAAACCCTGAACCCCCCAACGACCCTGAGCGCCCCCAATGACCCTGAACCCCAAAATCCTGAACCCCCAATAAACATTGAATCCCAAAATCCTGAACCCCCCCAATGACCCTGAACCCCAAAATCCTGAACCCCCAATAACTCTGAACCCCCCAAATCCTGAACCTCTGAAATCCTGAACCCCCCAATGACCCTGAACCCCAAAATCCTGAACCCACATTAACACTGAATCCCCCAAATCCTGAACCTCTAAAATCCTGAACCCCCCCAATGACCCTGAACCCCAAAATCCTGAACCCCCAATAACACTGAACTCCAAAAATCCTGAACCTCTAAAATCCTGAACCCCCCCAATGACCCTGAACCCCAAAATCCTGAACCCCCAATAACACTGAACTCCAAAAATCCTGAACCTCTAAAATCCTGAACCCCCCAATGACCCTGAACCCCAAAATCCTGAACCCACATTAACACTGAACTCCAAAAATCCTGAACCCAGTGACCTTGAGCCCCCAAAATCCTGAACCCCTCAATGACCGAGCCCCCAATAACACTGAACCCCCAAAATCCTGAACCCCCAATAACCCTGAACCCCCAAATCCCAACCCCCAAAATCCTGAATCCCCAATAACTCTGAACCCCCAATAGCAATGAACTCAATAATCCTGAACCCCCAAAATCCTGAACCCCCAAAAACCCTGAACCCCCAAATCCCACCCCGATAACCCATAACCTTTAACAACCTGAACCCCCAAAATCCCCAACACCCCAACAACCCCGACCCCTCCCCAAATCCAACCCCCCCCCTCCATCACCCCAACCCCCCCCCAAAATCACCTCCGACCCCCCCTTTTTTAACCTCCAAAGTTTAATAATAATAAAAAAAAATCATAATACAATAAAATAACCCCCCCCGCCCCCGCCCCGCTACAAAGAGCTGTTAGTGTCGGCGGGGGGGGGGGGGAGGGGAGCAGGGGGGGCCCCCCAAATCCGCCCCCACCCCCCCAATCCTATAAAAAACCCGGGGAGGGAGGGGTGAGGGGGAGGGGCTGGCCCTGCTGTGCTGGTTGGGGACCCCCCCCCACCTCCCCATTTTGGGGGTGGGGACCCCCCCCCCGCCCCCCAAAATTATGTGTGTGGCCCAATCCCCCCCCCCCACTCGGGGCTGAATGATACAAAAGAAAGAACTCAAATAATTACATCGTGGGGGGGGGGCGTGGGGAGAGGGGGGGAGAAGGGGAGACCCCCCCCCTCAATGACCCCGACCCCCCCAAATTGGGGAGGTTGAGGGAGGGGGGGGTCCCGGGGTTGTGTGTGGTGGGGGGGGGTGTCCTGGAGTGACCCCCCCCTCACCCAAGTTCCATCCCCACCGCCCTCAGGCGCGTCCGTCCGAGCTGGGGGCTCCACGTCACGAGTCCTGGGGGGGCACGGGGGACGGGGTTGGGGGTTAGGGGGGGACAGTTCCTTCTCCCTGTGCCCCCACAACCCCTCCTTGGATATGGGGGGGAGCCCCAAACTCTGCTGTGCTCCGCTTGGATGCTTCTCGCCCCATAACCCCGTTAACCCCCCCCAATACCCCATAATCCCCCATTAACCCTCCATTAACCCCCCCCGTACCCCATAAACCCCATTAACCCCACAATACCCCATAACCCCCCCATAAACCCCTCCATTAACCCCCCTATACCCCATTAACCCCTCCCATACTCCATTAACCCCCCATTAACCCCCCTGTACCCCATAACCCCCCCCATAAACCCCCCATTAACCCCCCATACCCCATAAACCCCCCCATTAACCCTACTATATCCCATAAAACCCCCCATTAACCCCCATAACCCCCCATACCCCATTAACCCCCCTATAAACCCCCCCATAACCTCCCCCTATACCCCATTAACCCCCCTGTACCCCATTAACCTCCCATTAACCCCCCCATTAACCCCTGTACCCCATAAAACCCCCCCCGTAAAACCCCCATTAACCCCCCCATACCCTATAAACGCCCCCATAACCTCCCCCTATACCCCAATAATCCCACCCGTACCCCATTAACCCCCCACATTAAACCCCCCCACACCCCATTATCCCCCCTGTACCCCATTAACCCCCCCCATTACCCCCCCCATACCCCATTAACCCCCCCATTAACCCCTCCCATACCCCATTAACCACCCATAACCCCCCCATACCCCATTAACCCCCCTATAAACCCCCCATTAACCCCCCCATACCCCATTAACCCCCCTGTACCCCATAACCTCCCCCTATAGCCCCTAAACCCATTATGCCCCCTATACCCCATTAACCCCCCTGTACCCCATAACACCCCTGTAAGCCCGCCATTATCCCCCCCGTACCCCATTAACCCCCCCCATTACCCCCCGTACCCCATTAACCCCGTGTACCCCATTATCCCCCCCGTCCCCCATTACCCCCCTGTACCCCATAAAACCCCCCCGTACCCCATTATCCCCCCGTCCCCCATTAACCCCCCCATACCCCATTAACCCCCCCATTAACCCCCCCGTACCCCATTATCCCCCCACACTATCCCCCCCCTGTACCCCATTATCCCCCCATCCCGCATTACCCCCCATACCCCATTAACCCCCCTGTACCCCATTACCCCCCCATTAAGCCCCCCATTAACCCCCCCTGTACCCCATTATCCCCCATAACCCCCCCGTCCCCCCGCCCCACACTCACCCCCTGGGCTGCCTGGGGCCCGGCCGTGGGGCTCTCCCGGGGGTCCCCCCGTCCCCCCCGCCTCGGGACCCCGACTCCTCTTTGGCTCCAGCTCCTCCTTGGCCAGGGGCGCCAGCTCCCCCCGCTCCGCCCGCCGCTTGCGGCGCCCCTCTCGGGGTCCCGGCCGCGCGCGCGAGCCCCCCGCCGCTCCGCCTGCTCCAGCTGGGGTGGGGGGCACATCCCCGTCACGCCCCCTCCCCAAAAAACACCGCCCGGGGGGGGTTCGGGGTGCAACGGCGGCGTAGGGAGGGATTTTTGGGGGGGGTCCCCCCTAGGGAGGGATTTTTGGGGGAGGGGTCCCCCTAGGAAGGGATTTTTGGGGGGGGGGTGTGTCCCTCCGAGGGGTTTGGGGGGGGGCTCCCCTAGGGAGGGATTTTGGGGGGAGGGGTCCCCCTAGGGAGGGATTTTTTGGGGGGGGTCCCCCGTAGGGAGGGATTTTTTGGGGAGGGGTCCCCCTAGGGAGGGATTTTTTGGGGGGGGTCCCCCCTAGGGAGGGATTTTTGGGGGGGTCCTCCCCGAGGGGTTTTGGGGAGGGGTCCCCCGAGGGAGTGATTTTGGGGGGGGGTGTCCCCCCGAGGGGTTTTGGGGAGGGGTCCCCCTAGGGAGGGATTTTTTTTGGGGGATGGTCCCCCTAGAGAGGAATTTTTGGGGGAGGGGGTCCCCCTAGGGAGGGATTTTTTTGGGGAGGGGTCCCCCTAGGGAGGGATTTTGGGGGGGGGGTTTGTGTTCCCCCCGAGGGGTTTTGGGGGGGGGGCTCCCCTAGGGAGGGATTTTTTGGGGGGCGGGTCCCCCTAGGGAGGGATTTTTTGGGGGGGGGGCCCCCCTAGGAAGGGATTTTTGGGGGGTGTGTCCCCCGAGGGGTTTTGGGGGTGGTCCCCCAAGGGAGGGATTTTTTTGGGGGGGGTCCCTAGGGAGGGATTTTTGGGGGCGGGCCCCTAGGGAGGGATTTTTTTGGGGGAGGGTCTCCCTAGGAAGGGATTTTTTGGGGGGGGGCTCCCCTAGGGAGGGATTTTTGGGGGCGGGCTCCTAGGGAGGGATTTGTGGGGGGGGTCCCCCTAGGGAGGGATTTTTGGGGAGGGGGTCCCCTAGAGAGGGATTTTTGGGGGGGGGTGTGTCCCCCAAGGGGTTTTTGGGGGAGGTCCCCTAGGAAGGGATTTTTTTGGGGGGGGGGGTCCCTAGGGAGGGATTTTTGGGGGGGGGTCGCCCCTACGAAGCGATTTTTTGGGGGGCGGGTCCCCCTAGAGAGGAATTTTTTGGGGGGTGGGTCCCCCTAGAGAGGGATTTTTGGGGAGGGGTCCCCCTAGGGAGGAATTTTTGGGGGGGCGGGTCCCCCGAGGGGTTTTGGGGGGGTCCCCTAGGGAGGGAATTTTTTGGGGAGGGGGTCCCCAAGGGAGGGATTTTTTTGGGGGGTCTCCCCCCGAGGGGTTTTGGGGATTCTCAGCCCGAGCAGTTGGTGGGAAAGGGGGGAAAAGGAAAAGGAGAGTTTTGGGGTCGGCAGAGGGGATTTTGGGGGTCCCCAGCACAAGGAAGAGGGCAGGAGGAGCTGCAGGGTGGGGGTTTGGGGGGGTCTCTGAGGGAATTTGAGGGTGTCGGGAAGAGCTGGAGGAGCTTGGGGGTGGGTTTTGGGGTGCCCAGAAGGGGCTGGGGCAGTTTTGGGGTGCCCAGAAGGGGATGGGGCAGTTTTGGGGTTCAAGGGAGACATTTCGGGGCAGTTTTGGGGTGCCCAGAAGGTGCTGGGGCAGTTTTGGGGTTCAAGGGTGACATTTCGGGGCAGTTTTGGGGTGCCCAGAAGGGGCTGGGGCAGTTTTGGGGTGCCCAGAAGGGGTCTGCATCCCCAGGTCAGTTTTGGGGTCTCTGTGCCAGTTCTGGGGTCTCTGTGCCAGTTTTGGGGTCAGTTCTGTCCCTGGGGTGGGTTCGGGGTCTCTGTGCCAGTTCTGGGGTCTCTGTGCCAGTTCTGGGGTCCCTGTGCCAGTTTTGGGGTCAGTTCTGTCCCCGGGGCGGGTTTGGGATCTCTGTGCCAGTTCTGGGGTCAGTTCCATCCCTCGGGGCAGGTTTGGGATCTCTGTGCCAGTTCTGGGATCTCTGTACCAGTTTTGGGATCTCTGTGCCAGTTTTGGGATCTCTGTGCCAGTTCTGGGGTCAGTTCCGTCCCCGGGGCAGGTTTGGGGTCTCTGTGCCAGTTCTGGGGTCTCTGTGCCAGTTCTGGGGTCAGTTCCGTCCCCGGGGCGGGTTTGGGATCTCTGTGCCAGTTCTGGGATCTCTGTACCAGTTTTGGGATCTCTGTGCCAGTTCTGGGGTCAGTTCCGTCCCCGGGGGCAGGTTTGGGGTCTCTGTGCCAGTTCTGGGGTCTCTGTGCCAGTTTTGGGGTCACTTCCATCCCCCGGGGCGGGTTCGGGGTCTCTGTGCCAGTTCTGGGATCTCTGTGCCAGTTCTGGGGTCACTTCCATCTCCTGGGGCGGGTTTGGGATCTGTGCCAGTTCTGGGGTCTCTGTGCCAGTTTTGGGGTCAGTTCTGTCCCCCAGGGTGGCTTTGGGGTCTCTGTGCCAGTTTTGGGGTCTCTGTGCCAGTTCTGGGGTCTCTGTGCCAGTTTTGGGGTCAGTTCCGTTCCCGGGGTGGGTTCGGGGTCTCTGTGCCAGTTTTGGGGTCTCTGTGCCAGTTCTGGGATCTCTGTGCCAGTTCTGAGGGTCTCTGTGCCAGTTTTGGGGTCTCTGTGCCAGTTCTGGGATCTCTGTGCCAGTTCTGAGGGTCTCTGTGCCAGTTTTGGGGTCAGTTCCATCCCCTGGGGTGGGTTTGGGGTCTCTGTGCCAGT
>JBBAXF010000311.1:0-15000 GCA_037837765.1 Delichon dasypus | reverse complement strand
AATCCCCAAAATTCACACAAAAAATCCCAAAAATTCACCAAAAAATCCCAAAAATCCACCAAAAATCCCCAAAATTCCCCCAAAAATCCACTAAAAAATCCCCAAAATTCACCAAAAAATCCCAAAAATTCACCAAAAAATCCACCCCAAAAATCACCCCAAAATCACATAAATCCTCCCTAAATCAACCCCCCTCATTCCAGGGATCCCCAAAATCTCCCAAAGATTCTCTCACATCCTCTAACGCACCCCAAAAATTCCAGGGACACCCCAAAAAATCCCAGAAATCCTCCCGAAACCAACTCCCACCACTCCAGGGATCCCCAAAATCAACCTAAAGATTCTCTCAGACCCCCTAAAGCACCCCAGGGACCCCAAAAATGGCCCCAAACATTCCAGGGACGCCCCAAAAATCCCAGAAATCAACCCGAAACCAACTCCCACCATTCCAGGGATCCCCAAAATCAACCCAAAGATCTCCCCAGTACCCCCAAATCCCAGAAATCCTCCCTAAGCCAACCCCCCTCATTCCAGGGATCCCCAAAACCAACCCAAAGATTCTCTCAGACCCCCTAAAGCACCCCAGGGACCCCCAAAAACCCTCAGGACCCCACTAAACCGACTCCCCCCATTCCAAGGCCACCCTAAAAAACCCCTCAGCGCCCCAAAATCACCGCAGGGACCCCCAAACCCGGCTCATCCCGCCCCGTTCCAGGGATTCCCCTCAGGGATTTCCTCCCCCCCTCAGGAATTTCCCTCCGCGGCCCCTCAGGAGAACCTGGCTGGGTTTCCGCCGCCGTTCCCGCAGGAATTCCGCTTCCCAGCGCTTCAGCAGCACCTTCAGCTCCTGCTGCCGCTCCATGGCCGCGGGATCGGGAGATCGGGGACCGGGGGATCGGGAGATCGGGGGATCGGGGACCGGGGATCAGGGACCGGGATCGGGATCAGGGACCGGGGATCGAAACAAGCTCCGGCGCGGAGCTCAGAGCCGCCTCAGAGCAAACTTCCCTCTCCCGCCAAGAGCCAGCCAATGGGAAGGCAGATACTGGTGATTGACAGCTGCATCAGCCAATGGGAAGTCGAAAGACACCCACCTCACGCTTAAACCAATGAGAATTTAATAAGACAATGACAGACAGCTGGAAGAGCCAATTAAAAGTAAGAAATCCGCCCCCGGGGTGGGTCTCGCTCGCTGATTGGCTGGCACGAGGCGCAAACACGGAAGTGGAGCGTCCGTACGGGCTGGGGGCGAGAGGGGGCTGCGGGCGGGCGGTGAGTGGGGGGCACCATGTTGGGGGGGGCGGCGCGGCCAGTCTTGGGAGATCCCTGAGGGGACTTTGGGACAATTTGGGGATCCCCGTGGGAATTCGGAAATCCGCGGGGGGATTTGGGATCCCTGCGGGATTTGGGGGTGTCCCTGGCTGGGGTGGGGTTACTCCGGGACCCCCTTTTTGGGGAGCTGCGCTGGGGGTACCCTCACACTTGACCGCCCTCACCTTCTCCCACATCTTCCCTTCACTTCGGATATCCCGGATTCGAGGTTTCCCTGGAATTCTCCCCCGATTCCCCCTCATCCAGGGCGTCCCCCAATTTCACCAAATCCCCACAGCCCGCTCCCCCCGAGAACCCATGGATTCCCTCCTCTTCCTCTGCGCCCGCCGCATCGTCGCCCACCGCCCTCTCCCCGCTCTTCCCGCCGAGCTCTACCCCATCCTTTTCCAAGCGGCCTTCCTGGACGGGAGACCGCTGGTCCTGCGGGATTTGGTGGCCGCTTGGCCTTTCCCGGTGCTCAACTTCCAGCGGCTGGTGGGGCGCCGGGAGCTGCTCCGGGATCATCCCTGCAAGCTCTGCGTGCAGGCCGTCATCCTGGCCGTGGTGGCGCAGCTCCGGCGGGAGCTGGAAGAGCCCGGCAACGATTCCAGGTGGGGTTTTTTTTGGGAATTCCGGGATGGCGGCGAGCTCCGGTTCCTTTGTTCGCTTTCGATGGTTTCTTCCCGTTTCTTTCTTTCCAGGCTGCGCGTGCTGGACGTGACGGGACTCCCGGATTCGGCGTCCGGCCGCGCTCCGGACGGGATGAGCGTCTGGTCCGGCACCGTGGCTTTGGCCAAGGCTTGCGTGGAGGTGTCCAAGCACCAGCGGGAATTCCAGAGGCGCGGCTCCAAGCGGCACAAAGGCCGCTCCGGAGCCGCCACGGCCGCCGCCGCCCCGCCGCCCCCGGGCGTGGACGTCCACGCCGACCTCTTCGTCAACGGGACGTCCTACGGGATCCTGCGCGACGCGCTCCAGACCGCCGCCGCCGGCCCGCTGCGCCTCAAGTGCCGCGAGTTCCAGGCCGAGGAGCTGTCGGCGGCCGCCATCGTGACTTTGTTGGAAGCCATGGATCCGTCCCGCGTCCGAAGGGTGGATCTGCGCTTCAACAACTTGGGCCTGGCCGGGCTCTCGGTGATCCTGCCGCACCTCTCGCGCTTCCCGGAGCTGCGCAGCCTCAAGCTCCAGTACAGCAACGTGGACGTGCGGCGCCCGACGCCGGAATCGGCCATCGGGATCCGGTGCCTGGCCGGGCAGCTGGGAATGCTGCCCGGCCTCCGGGAGCTCAACCTGGGATCCTCCCGGCTCTCCGGGAACCTGCGCCAGATCCTCTGGTGAGTGCCGGGATTCCCGTGATCCCGATGTTCCCGCGATCCCATTATCTCAATAGTTCATTACTCCGTGATCCCATTGTCCTGTGATTCCGTGATTCCAGGATTCCCAAAGGCTGAACTTCAGGATCTTGGAGGTGTTTTCCAACCTCGGAGATCCCATGGTTCCAGGATTCCGTTATCCCAATATTGCCATGATCCCGTTATCTCAATAGTTCATTACTCCATGATTCCATCTTCCCGTAATTCCATTGTCCCATAATTCCGTGATTCCAGGATTTCCAAAGGCTGAACTTCAGGATCTTGGAGGTCTTTTCCAGCCTCAGAGATCCCATGGTTCCAAAATTCCAATATTCCCGTGATCCCGTTATTCCCATCGTTTACGACTCAATGAATCCATTATCCCAGAAATTCTTGATCCCGTAATTCCCAGGATTCCGTTTTCCCAATGTTCCCATAGTTTATGACTCAATGATTCCATTACCCCAGAAATTCACGATCCCGTAATTCCGTGATTCCAGGAATCCCAAAGGTAGCGCTCGATGGTCTTGGAGGTCTCGTCCAATCTTAGTGACCCCGTGGTTCCAGGATTTCTTTATCCCAATATTCCCGTGATCCCGTTATCCCAATAGCTGATGACTCAATGATTCCACTGTCCCACAATTCCATGATCCCAAAGTTCTGAGATTCCAGGATTCCCAAAGGTTGAACGTGACGATCTTGGAGATCTTGTCCAATTGTAACGACCCCGTGATTCCAGGATTTCCTTATCCCGATGTTCCTGGGATTCCCTTGTCCCGGTCCTTGATTCCAGAGTTCCCAAAGTTCTGCCTCGATGGTCTTGGAGATCTTTTCCAACCTGAGTGATCCCGTGATTCCAGGATTTCGTTATCCCAAAATTCCCAGGATCCCGTTCTCCCAGCAGTTTATGGTTCCGTTCTCCCACAATTCCATGATCCCACAATTCCATGATCCCAGGAGTTCCCAAGGCTGACTCTGACAATCTTGGAGATCTTTTCCCGCCTTAATGATCCCAGGTTCCCGTGATTCCATGATCCCATCATTCCTTGATCCCGGGATTCCCAGAGGTTGGAGCTGATGATCTCAAGGCCTTTTCCAACTTTAACGGCCCCATGAGCCCAGAACTCCGTGATCCCATAATTCCATGGCTCCCTGATCCCAGAATCCCAATATCCTATAATTCCATGGCTCCCTGATCCCAGAATCCCAATATCCCATAATTCCATGGCTCCCTGATCCCAGAATCCCAATATCCCGTAATTCCATGGCTCCCTGATCCCAGAATCCCAATATCCCGTAATTCCATGGCTCCCTGATCCCAGAATCCCAATATCCCGTAATTCCATGGCTCCCTGATCCCAGAATCCCAATATCCCGTAATTCCATGGCTCCCTGATCCCAGAATCCCAATATCCCATAATTCCATGGCTGCCTGATCCCAGAATCCCAATATCCCATAATTCTGTGATCCCTGATCCCAGAATCCCAATATCCCATAATTCCGTGATCCCGTGGCCCCATAACTCCACAATTCCCTGGCTCCGTGATCCCATAATTCCGTGAGTCTCCAAGGTAAAACTCGATGGTCTTGGAGACCTTTCCCAACCTGAGTCACTCCGTGACCCCATCATCTCATGGATCCGTAATTCCGTAACTCTGTGATCCCGTGATCTTCACATGTCGGACTTGACGTTCTTGGAGACCTTTCCCAGCTTCAGCCATTCCATAACTCCACAATTCAATTCAACAATTCCATGACTCTCAAACTCAATGTTCTTGGAGCCCTTTCCCAACCTGAGTCATTCCATGATTCCATCATCTCATGGATCCATAATTCCATAACTCTGCGATCCACTGATCCTCAAATGTCAAACTCGATGTTCTCAGAGCTCTTTCCCAACCTGAGCCATTCCATGACTCCCTGACCCCATCATTCCAAACCCCCAGGATCATCAGGGACCAGACTCAATGTTCTCAGAGCTCTTTCCCAACCTCATCCATTCTTTAACTCCATGGCCCCATCATCCCAAAATCCCTGGATTTTCAGGGGTCAAACTTGATGGTCTTGGAGATCTTCCCCAACTTCAGCCATTCCTTAACTCCACAACTTGATTCCATGGTTCATTGGTCCCTTGATTCCATGATTCTCAGAGCTCAAACTTGGTGTTCTCAGAGACCTTTCCCAACCTCAGCCATCCCGTAACTCCATGACCCCATCATCCCAAAACCCCAGGATTTTCAGTGGCCAAACTCAGTGTTCTTGGAGACCTTTCCCAACCTGAGTCATTCCATGATTCCATCATCTCATGGATCCATAATTCCATAACTCTGCGATCCAATGATCTTCGAGTGTCAAACTCGATGTTCTCGGAGCTCTTTCCCAACTTGAGTCGTTCCACAATCCCACGATTCCTTGATCCCACAATTCCGTGACTCTCAAAGCTCAAACTCAATGTTCTGGGAGACCTTGCCCAACTTCAGCTATTCCATGATTCCATGGCCCCATAATTCCAAAATCCCAGGATTTTGAGACCGAACTCAATGTTCTCGGAGCTCTTTCCCAACCTCATCCATTCCGTAACTCCATGACCCCATCATCCCAAATCCCCAGGATCTTCAGGGCCAAACTCGACCTTCTCGGAGCTCTTTCCCAACCTGAGTCATTCCGTAACTCCATGACGCCATCATCTCATGGATCCGTAATTCCATAACTCTGTGATCCAATGATCTTCAAGTGTCAAACTCGATGTTCTCAGAGCTCTTTCCCAACCTGAGCCATTCCATAACTCCACAATCCCACGATTCCTTGATCCCATAATTCCATGATTCTCAGAGCTCAAACTCGATGTTCTCAGCGACCTTTCCCAACCTCATCCATTCCATGACTCCATGACCCCATCCCAAAACCCCAGGACTTTCACGGTTCAAATTCGAAATTCTCAGAGCTCTTTCCCGACCTCAGCCATTCCATAACTCCACAATTCAATTCCACAATTCCGCGATTCCTTCATCACTTAATGCCATGATTCTCCAAGCTCAAACTTGACGTTCTCAGAGCTCTTTCCCAACCTGAGTCATTCCATGATTCCATGACCCCATCATCCCAAAATCCCAGGATTTTCAGGGGCCAAACTTGACGTTCTCAGAGACCTTTCCCAACCTGAGTCATTCCATAACTCCATGACGCCATCATCTCATGGATCCGTAATTCCATAACTCTGTGATCCAATGATCTTCGAGTGTCAAACTCGATGTTCTCGGAGCTCTTTCCCGACCTCATCCATTCCATGACTCCCTGACCCCATCATCCCCAAACCCCAGGATCTTCAGGGCCCAAACTCGACCTTCTCGGAGCTCTTTCCCAACCTCAGCCATTCCATAACTCCACAGTTCCACGATTCCTTGATCCCATAATTCCATGACTCTCAAAGCTCAAACTCGATGTTCTGGGAGACCTTTCCCAACTTCAGCTATTCCATGATTCCATGGCCCCATAATTCCAAAATCCCTGGATTTTGAGACCGAACTCGATGTTCTCGGAGCTCTTTCCCAACCTCATCCATTCCATAACTCCACAATTCAATTCCACAATTCCGCGATTCCTTCATCACTTAATTCCATGATTCTCCAAGCTCAAACTCGATGTTCTCGGAGCTCTTTCCCAACCTCATCCATTCCCTGACTCCCTGACCCCATCATCCCAAAACCCCAGGATCTTCAGGGCCCAAACTCGATGTTCTCGGAGCTCTTTCCCCACCTCAGCCATTCCATAACTCCACAATTCCACGATTCCTTGATCCCACAATTCCATGATTCTCAAAGCTCAAACTCGATGTTCTTGGAGCTCTTTCCCGACCTCGTCCACCCCACCGTTCCCCGATCCCCTGGACGCCGTCCCGGCTCCCGTTCCCCGCGTCTCCCCCGCCGCTCCCGGCTCCTCCCTCGGGCCTCACCTCTCCCTTTTTCCCCCCCTCTCCCGCCAGCGACCTCCAGGCTCCCTTGGAAAGCTTGGAACTGGCCTTCTGCTCCCTGGTGCCCGCCGACCTCGCCTTCCTCTCCCAAAGCTTCCACGCTCCGGCCCTCAAGAGGTTGGACCTGAGCGGCCACGACTTCTCCCAGGGCCTCCTGGAGCCGCTCCGGCTGCTCCTGGAGGAGACCTCGGCCTCGCTGCTGCACCTGGATCTCATGGAATGCCGCATGGCCGACTCGCAGCTGGCCGCGCTGCTGCCGACGCTGCGCCGCTGCTCCCGCCTGCGCTTCCTGGGACTCTACGGCAACTCCCTGTCCACGGCGGCGCTCAAGGATCTGCTGCGCAAAACCCTGGAGCTGCCGGACCTGCGCCTGGTGGTTTACCCCTTCCCGGCGGATCGCCGCGAGCCGGAACTCGGGCGGGATTTGGGGGAGGTGGAGATTTCCGGGATTTTGGCGAATTCCGGGAGGAGCGACCTGGTGTGGACTTACAACCCCTACGGGCACGGAGCGCTGGACTACTTCTCCTTGTGACTCGGGGGCCGGGGGGGAAAAAGCGCCGCCGCCGCCTCTTCCCGGCAGATTCCGGCGTTTTCCCGGCGCTTTTCCGCCTCGTTCCCGTGGGGTTTGGGGTTTTTTTTTTTCCCTTTAATTCCACCCGGCTTTGAGATTTTTCCGCCTCGTCCCGACGTTTTCCCCATCGTATTTCAGGAGTTTTCCGCCTCATCCTGGTGTTTTCCCACCGCGTTTCTGTCGTGTCCTGCCTCATCCCGAAGTTTTTCCCGCCTCATCCCCAAGTTTTTCCGCCCTTTTTTGCCGTCTCCCGTCCCATCCTGATATTTTCCGTCTCAATTCAGGATTTTTCTGTCCCATCCTGACATTTTTCCATCCCATCTCGATGTTTTCCATCTTAGTTCTGGAATTTTCCCTCCCATCCCGATATTTTCTGTCTTAGTTCAGGATTTTTCCCTCCCATCCTGACATTTTCTGTCTCAATTCAGGATTTTCCCGTCCCATCCCGACATTTTCCCTCCCATCCCGATATTTTTCTCCACCTCATCCCGAAGTTTTTCCACCCTTTTTTGCTCTCTCCCACCTCACCCCGACGTTTTCCCGTCGTATTTCGGGATTTTTTCTGTCCCATCCTGACATTTTCCGTCTTAATTCCAGATTTTTCCCTCCCATCCCGACATTTTCCCGTCCCATCTCGTTGTTTTCCCTCTCAATTCAGGATTTTCTTGTCCCATCCCGATATACTTTTGTCCCATCCCAATATTTTTCCATCCCATCTCGATGTTTTCTGTCTCAGTTCAGGATTTTTCCATCCCATCCCGACATTTTTCTGCCCCATCCCGATATTTCTCCGCCCCCATCCTGACATTTTTCCATCCCATCTCGAAGTTTTCCATCTTAGTTCCGGAACTTTCCCTCCCATCCCGATATTTTCCGTCGTAATTCAGGATTTTCCCGTCCCCATCCCGACATTTTTTCCCTCCCATCCCGACATTTTTCTCCACCTCATCCCGAAGTTTTTCCTCCCTTTTTTGCTCTCTCCCACCTCATCCTGATATTTCCTGTCTTTGTTCCGGAATTTTCCCTCCCATCCCGACATTTTCCGTCCCATCCTGACATTTTTCTCCACCTCATCCCCAAGTTTTTCCGCCCTTTTTTGCTCTCTCCCACCTCATCCTGATATTTTCCATCTTAGTTCCAGATTTTTCCATCCCATCCCGACATTTTCCGTCCCATCCTGATATTTTTCTGTCCCATCCCGACATTTTCCGTCTCAGTTCAGGATTTTCCTGTCCCATCCTGACATTTTTCCATCCCATCTCGATATTTTCCGTCTCAGTTCAGGATTTTTCCCTCCCATCCCGACGTTTTCCCTCCAATCCCGACATTTTTCTCCACCTCATCCCGAAGTTTTTCCGCCCTTTTTTGCTCTCTCCCACCTCATCCTGATATTTTCCATCTAAATTCAGGATTTTCCCGTCCCATCCCGATATTTCTCCACCCCAGCCCGACATTTTTCCATCCCATCTCGATATTTTCCGTCTTAGTTCCGGAATTTTCCCTCCCATCCCGATATTTTCTGTCTTAGTTCAGGATTTTCCCGTCCCATCCCGACATTTTTCCCTCCCATCCTGACATTTTTCTCCACCTCATCCCGAAGTTTTTCCGCCCTTTTTTGCTCTCTCCCACCTCATATTTTCCATCTCAATTCAGGATTTTTGTCTCCCATCCTGACATTTTCCATATTAGTTCCACATTTTCCCCCTCCCATCCCGATATTTTCCATCTAAATTCAGGATTTTCCCGTCCCATCCCGACATTTTTTCCCTCCCATCCTGACATTTTTCTCCACCTCATCCCGAAGTTTTTCCACCCTTTTTTGCTCTCTCCCACCTCACCCCGACGTTTTCCCGTCGTATTTTGGGATTTTTTCTGCCCCATCCCGATATTTCTCCGCCCCCAGCCCGACATTTTTCCATCCCATCTCGATATTTTCCGTCTTTGTTCCGGAATTTTCCCTCCCATCCCGATATTTTCCGTCGTAATTCAGGATTTTCCCGCCCCATCCCGACATTTTTTCCCTCCCATCCTGACATTTTTCTCCACCTCATCCCGAAGTTTTTCCACCCTTTTTTGCTCTCTCCCACCTCACCCCGACATTTTCCCGTCGTATTTCGGGAATTTTCTGCCTCAGCCCGACGTTTTCCCGCCTCACCCCGAAATTCTTCCGCCCACTTTGCTCTCTCCCACCTCATCCTGATTTTTTCCATCTCCTTTCGGCATTTTTTTCCTTCCCATCCCGACATTTTCCGTCTCAATTCAGGATTTTTCCATCCCATCCCGACATTTTTCCATCCCATCTCGAAGTTTTCCATCTTAGTTCCGGAATTTTCCCTCCCATCCCGATATTTTCTGTCTTAGTTCTGGATTTTTCCCTCCCATCCCGACATTTTTTCCCTCCCATCCCGATATTTTTCTCCACCTCATCCCGAAGTTTTTCCTCCCTTTTTTGCCCTCTCCCACCTCATCCTGATATTTTCCGTCTCAATTCAGGATTTCCCCGCCCCATCCCAATATTTTCCGTCTTAATTCCGGATTTTTCCACCCCATCCTGACATTTTCCCCTCCCATCCCGATATTTTCTGTCTCAATTCAGGATTTTTCCGTCCCATCCCATCCTTTTCCCTCCCATCCTGACATTTTCCGTCTTAGTTCCAGAATTTTCCGCCCCATCCCGACATTTTCCCCTCCCATCCCGACATTTTCCGTCTCAATTCAGGATTTTCCCGTCCCATCCCGACATTTTTTCCCTCCCATCCTGACATTTTTCTCCACCTCATCCCGAAGTTTTTCCGCCCTTTTTTGCTCTCTCCCACCTCATCCTGATATTTTCCCTCTCAAATCAGGATTTCCCCTCCCATCCCGACATTTCTCCCTCCCATCCCGATATTTTCCGTCTCAATTCAGGATTTTTTCGTCCCATCCCGACATTTTCCCGTCCCATCTCGTTGTTTTCCGTCTCAATTCAGGATTTTTCCGTCCTATCCCAACATTTCTCCCATCCCATCCTTTTCCCTCCCATCCCGATATTTTCCATCTAAATTCAGGATTTTTCTGTCCCATCCCAATATTTCTCCGCCCCCAGCCCGACATTTTTCCATCCTATCTCAATATTTTCCATCTTAGTTCCGGAACTTTCCCTCCCATCCCGATATTTTCCGTCGTAATTCAGGATCTTCCCGCCCTACCCTGACGTTTTCCGTCTCAGTTCAGGATTTTCCCCTCCCATCCCGACACCTTCCCACCCCATCCCGACATTTTCCCCTCCCATCCCGATATTCTCTGTCTCAATTCAGGATTTCCCGTCCCATCCCATCCTTTTCCCTCCCATCCCAACATTTTCCCTCCCATCCTGATATTTTCCGTCTCAATTCAGGATTTTCCCGTCCCATCCCATCCTTTTCCCTCCCATCCCGACATTTTCCGTCTTAATTCCAGATTTTTCCGTCCCATCCCGACATTTTCCCGTCCCATCCCGATATTCTCTGTCACAATTCAGGATTTTTCCCTCCCATCCCATCCTTTTCCCCCCTCACCTTTCCCCCGCCGCATCCGAAACCAAAAATCCCCCAAACCCCTCTCCGATTCCCTCCGGGCTCTTATTAACCAATCACCCGCGAATTACCGATCCGCCCACAGCCCGGCAACCAAATCCTTCAACCCCACGCAGGAAAAATTCCTTTTCTCATCTCCTCCCGTCCGCGAAAGCGCCGCGATTCTCCCTCAGCACCGCCAGCAGCTCCCCGCCGAGCCGGTAGCTCCTCCCCTGCCAGCAGAAATGCGTCGGCGCCTTCTCCGGCCCGGCGTCGAACCGAAACGCCGAGCTCCAGCTCGCCGCCAGCGCCGAGCTCACCAAACCCGCGCCGCCGGCGTCGGGCGGCGCCGCGTGGTACAGGCGCCCGTTCTCCGGCAGCGCCGTCAGCGACTGCGGCCGGAACGGCGCCGTCAGCTCGGAGCCGCCGCCGCAGTACGAGAGCACGAAGCCGGCGTCGGGATGCGGCAGGAGCGCGGTGAAAACCACCGGGACGTCGGAGCAGCGCAGGAAGTTGCGCTCGCGGCCGCAGCGCGACACGAAGGGGAAACGCGACGCGTAGCGGCCGCTGCGGTTGCGCTGCAGGCGCTTGAAGAAGAACGAGAGGAAGGCGACGTCTGGGGAGGGGAGAGGAGAGGGGTGAGAGGGAGTTTGGGGTTTATTGGGATTTTTCCGGTGGTTTTTGGGGTTTATTTGGATTTTTCTGGAGATTTTTTGGGGTTTATGGGGATTCAAAGGGGATTTTTTGGGATTTATTGGGATTTTTCCGGTGGTTTTTTGGTGATTAAAGTTGATTTTTTTGGGTTTTATGGAGATTTTTCCAGTGGTTTTTTGGGGATTTATTGGGATTTTTCCGGTGGTTTTTTGGGGATTTATTGGGATTTTTCGGGATTTTTTGGGGGTTTTATTGGGATTTTTCCAGTGGTTTTTGGGGTTTTTTTGGGGATTTTTCCGGTGATTTTTGGGGGTTTTAAGGGGATTCAAAGGGGATTTTTTGGGATTTACTGGGATTTTTCCGGTGGTTTTTTGGTGATTAAAGTTGATTGTTTTGAGTTTTATGGAGATTTTTCCAGTGTTTTTTTGAGTTTTATTGGGATTTTTCGGGATTTTTTTTGGGTTTTATTGGGATTTTTCCGGTGTTTTTTGGGGATTTATTGGGATTTTTCCGGTGTTTTTTTTGCGTTTTATTTGGATTGTTCCAGTGGATTTTTTGGGATTTTTTTGGGGTTTTGTTTGGATTTTCCAGTGGTTTTTGGGGTTTTATTGGGATTTTCCCGGTGGTTTTTGCGTTTTATTTGGATTTTTCCAGTGGATTTTTTGGGGTTTTTTTGGGTTTTATTGGGATTTTCCCGGTGTTTTTTTGCGTTTTATTTGGATTTTTCCAGTGGATTTTTTGGGATTTTTTTGGGGTTTTGTTTGGATTTTCCAGTGGTTTTTGGGGTTTTATTGCGATTTTTCCGGTGGTTTTTTGCATTTTATTTGGATTTTTCCAGTGGATTTTTTGGGAATTTTTTTGGGATTTATTGGGATTTTCCCGGTGGTTTTTTTGGGTTTTATTGGGATTTTCCCGGTGATTTTTTGGGGATTCATTGGGATTTCCCCGGTCGGGTTTGTTTGGGATCTCTGGGAAAGGACGAAGCCGCCGCCGGCGCCGCGGGGATGCGGCAGGAGCGCGGTGAAAACCACCGGGACGTCGGAGCGGCGCAGGAAACGGCGCCGGCGCCCGCAGCGCGACACGAAGGGGAAACGCGACGCGGAGCGGCCGCTGCGGTTGCGCTGCAGGCGCTGGAAGAAGAACGAGAGGAAGGCGACGTCTGGGGAGGGGAGAGAGGAGAGGGGGGAGAGGGAGTTTGGGATTTATTGGGGATTTTTCTGGTGATTTTTGGGGGGTTTTAAGGGGATTTTTTGGGATTTACTGGGATTTTTCCGGTGGTTTTTTGGTGATTAAAGTTGATTGTTTTGAGTTTTATGGAGATTTTTCCAGTGTTTTTTTGAGTTTTATTGGGATTTTTCGGGATTTTTTTTGGGTTTTATTGGGATTTTTCCGGTGTTTTTTGGGGATTTATTGGGATTTTTCCGGTGTTTTTTTTGCGTTTTATTTGGATTGTTCCAGTGGATTTTTTGGGATTTTTTTGGGGTTTTGTTTGGATTTTCCAGTGGTTTTTGGGGTTTTATTGGGATTTTCCCGGTGGTTTTTGCGTTTTATTTGGATTTTTCCAGTGGATTTTTTGGGGTTTTTTTGGGTTTTATTGGGATTTTCCCGGTGTTTTTTTGCGTTTTATTTGGATTTTTCCAGTGGATTTTTTGGGATTTTTTTGGGGTTTTGTTTGGATTTTCCAGTGGTTTTTGGGGTTTTATTGCGATTTTTCCGGTGGTTTTTTGCATTTTATTTGGATTTTTCCAGTGGATTTTTTGGGAATTTTTTTGGGATTTATTGGGATTTTCCCGGTGGTTTTTTTGGGTTTTATTGGGATTTTCCCGGTGATTTTTTGGGGATTCATTGGGATTTCCCCGGTCGGGTTTGTTTGGGATCTCTGGGAAAGGACGAAGCCGCCGCCGGCGCCGCGGGGATGCGGCAGGAGCGCGGTGAAAACCACCGGGACGTCGGAGCGGCGCAGGAAACGGCGCCGGCGCCCGCAGCGCGACACGAAGGGGAAACGCGACGCGGAGCGGCCGCTGCGGTTGCGCTGCAGGCGCTGGAAGAAGAACGAGAGGAAGGCGACGTCTGGGGAGGGGAGAGAGGAGAGGGGGGAGAGGGAGTTTGGGATTTATTGGGGATTTTTCTGGTGATTTTTGGGGGGTTTTAAGGGGATTTTTTGGGGATTTTTTGGGGATTTATTGGGATCTTTCTGGTGGGTTTTGTGGTTTTATGGGGATTCAAAGGGGATTTTTTGGGATTTATTGGGATTTTTCCGGTGGTTTTTTGGTGATTAAAGTTGATTTTTTTGGGTTTTATTGGGATTTTTCCGGTGGTTTTTTGGTGATTAAAGGTGGTTTTTTGGGGATTTATTGGGATTTTTCCGGTGGTTTTTTGGGGATTTATGGGGATTCAAAGGGGATTTTTTGGGATTTATTGGGATTTTCCCAGTGGTTTTTTGGTGATTAAAGTTGATTTTTTTGGGTTTTATTGGGATTTTCCTGGTGGTTTTTGGGATTTATTGGGATTTTCCCAGTGGTTTTTGGGATTTATTGGGATTTTCCCAGTGGTTTTTGGGGATTTATTGGGATTTTCTGGTGGTTTTTTTGGGATTTATTGGGATTTTTCCGGTGGTTTTTGGGGTTTATTTGGATTTTTCTGGAGATTTTTTGGGGTTTTTTGGGGATTCAAAGGGGATTTTTTGGGATTTATTGGGATTTTTCCGGTGGTTTTTTGGTGATTAAAGTTGATTTTTTTGGGTTTTATGGAGATTTTTTCCGGCGGTTTTTTGCGTTTTATTGGGATTTTTTCGGGATTTTTTGGGGTTTTATTGGGATTTTTCCGGTGGTTTTTGGGGTTTTATTGGGATTTTCCCGGTGATTTTTGGGGTTTTAAGGGGATTCGAAGGGGATTTTTTTGGGATTTATTGGGATTTTTTCCGGTGTTTTTTGGTGATTAAAGTTAATTTTTTTGGGTTTTATTGGGATTTTTCCGGTGGTTTTTTGGGGTTTTATTGGGATTTTTCCGGTGGATTTTTGGGGGTTTATGGGGATTCAAAGGGGATTTTTTTGGGATTTATTGGGGTTTTTCCGGTGGTTTTTTGGTGATTAAAGTTGATTTTTTTGGGTTTTATTGGGATTTTTCCGGTGGTTCTTGGGGTTTTTATTCAGATTTTTCCAGTGGATGTTTTGGGGTTTTTGGGGATTTTTCCCGTGGATTTTTTGGGGGTTTATGGGGATTCAAAGGGGATTTTTTTGGGATTTATTGGGATTTTTCTGGTGGTTTTTTGGTGATTAAAGTTGATTTTTTTGGGTTTTATTGGGATTTTCCCAGTGGTTTTTGGGGATTTATTGGGGATTTTTCCGGTGGTTTTTTGGGTTTTATTGGGATTTTCCCGGTGGTTTTGGGGGATTTATTGGGATTTTTCCGGTGGTTTTTTGGGGTTTTATGGGGATTCGAAGGGGATTTTTGGGGGGTTTATTTGGAATTTTCTGGGGTTTTTTTGGGGTTTTATTGGGATTTTTTGGGATTCATTGGGATTTTCCCGGTGATTTTTGGGGGTTTTAAGGGGATTCAAAGGGGATTTTTTGGGGATTTATTGGGATTTTTCCAGTGGTTTTTTGGGGTTT
>JBBAXF010000310.1:0-15000 GCA_037837765.1 Delichon dasypus | reverse complement strand
ACAAGGGTTGAGGTGTAACAGGCCATTACTGCTCTGACAGTGCTCAGTTTTGTAGTTTCTGAGAGGGTTAAAGACCTGGGATGCAGGTTACAGGGATAACTCTTCTTCCTGGCACTATTGTTTCACAAATGAAAGTCCATCAGAAAACCAAAAGGTTTTTTTTTAAAAAAAAAAAGCTCCACATAACCAATATGGCATAAATTAAAGAACATATGGAAACTCTGACCACTCTGTAAAGATTATTTTATGTGGCCCCTTCCAAAAACACACAGCATTTCCCACATTGATTGAAGTTTGTGTATTTTTCCCAGGACATTTCCTTTGAAAAAACAAAACAAAAAAACTGTATAAATAATATATTTTTGTGCTGAGAAACATATCTTAAATATTAGTGAAAGTAAGTTAAATCTCCAGGTTGCAAGTAGGACGGTAAACTGGGAATTTACTATAGGCCACTCAGCCAAGACAAAAATACCAATGAACTACTCTTCAAGGAACTAAAAGTTGCCTCTAAATCAGTGGCCCTTGTCGTCATAAGGGACTTCAACTTGTCATATGTCAAGTCAGAGCACCACATACCTGGTACAAACAGGTCTAGAAGATTTCTAAAACATGCAGTAACATTTCTAAAACGCATGATAATTTCATGTTGTTAAGGGAGCCAACCAGGAAAGCTGTCCTCCTTGATTTGCTGCATGTTAATAGAGAAGCTGCCATAAGCGAAGTGGTGATTTCTGACTCTCTTTTTGGTGTTCACCGTTCACAAAAAAGACCAGTTTAAAAATCTCTGGTGACAGGAGTGAAACTGTCAGAAAAGCTTCAACATAAGGAGGGCAGTCTCACTTCAGTGGCTAGTAAAATTATAGAGAAAATAATTCTAGTAGTTATGAAAAAACACCTGAAAGACAGTGCAGTCATCAGTCATAGCCAGCATGGCTTCATGAGAGGAAAGTCCTGATTACAACTCAACCTGCTTTTATGACAACGTAACCCACGTAGTTGATCGAGGGAAGCCAGCTGATGTAGTGTTTTTGGATTTCAGTAAAGTTTTCAGTGCTGTCTCTCTCAGGATACTTATGGAGAAAATGTTCAGCCCACCTCTGGATAAACACATCATGTGGTTGGTGAGCAGCTGGCTCATGGGTCAGGCACAAGGGGCTACAGTGAATGGGGTGACATCAGACTGGTGACCTGCCACTTGTGGTGTTCCACAGGGCTCCATCCTCAGCCCAGTGCTCTTCAACATTTTCATAAGTTACTTGGATGTTGCATTCCAACGTACAGTAAGTTTGACAATGATACTTGAGGACAGTGGGGCCTGTAGAGAGACCTCAAATAATCTGAGGGTTGGGCAAACAAAAAATATGTGAAGTTTGACAAAAACAAGAACTGGATTCTGCACCTGGGATGGTGTAACCCTGGTTGTATGCACCAGCTGGGGAATGAGAGACTGGAAAGCAGTGGAGAGGAAAGAGCCTGGGAGTCCTGGTCAGTGGCAAGTTGAACATGAGTCAGAAGAGCCATGGCAATCAGGAGGGCCAACCCTGTCCTGGGGAGCATCAGGCACAACATCGCCAGCTAGGCAAGGAAGGGGATTGTCTTGCTCTGCTTCTGCTTGCTTTTGGTGTTCTTTATTTCTCACACAAACCTCTTCTTAGTTATAACAAAACTAGTTAAAAATATCCTAGAGCCTTTTTTGTCTTAGAAAAGAAAAGGAAAACTAAAAGCAGAGCACTGTCTTTTCTAAACCACCTGCAAGCTCATGAAAAATCTTCAGACTTAAAAGAAAACCTTGCAGAGGTGTTTAAACAAAACAGGCTGAGAATCTATTGAAAAACCACAAGAAAAATTCCCCTCTTATGTGGGAAGATTATTCAGAAGGGCTAAATATTAATGGGGTTTTACAGGTTTTATTACAAATATCAAAGAGGAGCTTGTTACATTAAAAAAAAAAAAAAGTGAATCAGTGAGAAGCAAAAGTTTTCAGGATGTTATTCATTTGTGAAGCTTGATCACTTTTTGATTTTTTAGCTAGTATTCTACTAGTATCCCACACACTTTATTCAAAACCCTAAACTGCAATGACTAAATTCCAGTCACAAATGTATCTGGGAATGATTTGCTTCATCGAAGATATTTTTGCTTGACCCACTTGGAAAGGCTGCATTTTAAAACCAAAGCAGTATTCCCAGAAATATGCAACTGACCCTTGCACTCAAAACTGATATGTGTTTTCTCAGATCCTGGATAAGTGCAACAAAATCAAAGTGCAGCCAGCTTGCTAAGCACTGTTTTACCTGTTCGAGCATGTAACGGAACCAAGAGAGAGAGAGGAGAACACAGAGGTTTGGGTTTTTTTCATCCACAATTACTGTTTAACAAAAGCACATCTGAGGCAAAGGTTACCCTGTACAGAGGGCATGACAGCCACTTTTCTATCAGATGCTTGGATAACCTTTGAGGACACTGCTAAGCTTTCACACTGTCAGTTGCACCCCACTCCTAAAAATAATAGCATTTTCTCTGGATTCCTAGCCCAGATTTAAGCAGGCTTTGATTTCATCCTGACAAAAGAAATTAGTTACTTATTTCCCACTAGTGTTAACGCTGATGCAACTCTCTGACATCAACCAAAGCACAAGCCATTGTTCATGTCAGCATTTGGCTTTTTGTGATGCCACATCAATTAGATCTATCACTTGCACCCTCCGAGCTCCAGCATCCCAGCTGGTTCTCTTTTGTCTCACACAAGCAGCAAGATCCTTCTATGGTATTTGCAGTAACCCCCTCCTTCTCATCTTGGTAGGGAAAAAGATGTGTTGTGGTGTGTTTTCCACATATATTACCCAATACATTCCTTTTGAAAAACAGAGTCCTCCCCTCCCGACATGCAGGCAATCTATGTACGCAGCAGATCCTGAAACTAACACTTAAAAACTGACATGCAAGGGGGAAACTTTGGAAAATACCTAGATTTTTTTATATGGTTCCTGAATAATTTTATCTCAATGTTGTCCATTTCTTGACAATTCAGAAAATATCTTTCACTTATTTGTGTTTTAAAACTATTATTTAAGAAGATAAGCAGATCAAATATTAAAGAGGAAAGGGAAAATAACAAAGAGGTAAAGAGAAACACTTGTAAGAAAGTAAAATAAGCTAAGTAGAAACAACAAGGAGTCGGTTATGTTTTTTCCCTAAAAGATACTCTAAGGTGTGAAGTTCCCATATATTTTTTGTGAAAAAATAGGTCATATAATTTTGTCCTTTTCAGACAAATTATCTGGTTGCATTACAATGCATTTGTGCAACTCCCTTAAAAGGTTAGCTGCAGTAGGGTGGTCAACTCAGTTCTCAGGAGAGCAAAGGAAGGAAGAATTTTAGCCAGTTTAGCTGCAAAATATCACCATTTGCTGAAGACCCATTCAAGGTGGCAAAATGGCACTGGCTTCTTTTACTGATTAGAGCTATCCCTAGTTTCAATCCGGGGAAGCAGGGGAATCCCACAAAGCAGGGTCCTCATGGGATTTTTTGGTGCAAGATCTACAGCTGCTGTCTCTCTCTTATAGCTGGGATAAAACCTCTGACAGTCCCGAAAATACAAACCCCAGCACCAGCAGTGCATCTCCCAGGGAGGATGCTAGGCTTGCAGGGTGAGCAGAAGCTGCCCACAGGATGTTGCTGCCAGCAGACCCTCCCTTCCTAGAGGCAGACCTTCATCTTCAAAGTATTTGCCATCACTCACAGCACCTTCACTTGTGGTCTCGTTGTAGTCCTTTCTACCACCAGATGCTTCTAAGAAAGCAAAGGGGATGTTGTGGCATATTGCCTTTAACAATTTTAACAATTAGAAAGCTTTTCATAAGGCCCTCACTGTACCTGTCAAGGCCAGCACAAAACTCAGGTCTAAAGACTCTTTTTCTCATGCCCAAAAACACTTGTGTGGGTGGATGGGGAGAGCAATGTTCCCTGTCCTGACTTCTTGCACACATCAGGTCTCTCCTTGGTCTGCCAAATTTAAGATATAACTGGACTAGAAGGTGGTACACTGACCCCAGCCTAACAGCTGAACAAACTTTGCAGCCATAAATTATGAAAACACACAAAGAGAAAGGTCAGGAGGAAGTGTTTCCTCATCAAGGCCAAGTGACAGGGTCTCACTCTCAGTGTGGGTGCTGCCCATATGAGCTGCACTGGCTGGGCAGTTAAAGAAGAACAGCTGGAAGAGAGAGAGGATGTGGTTACTGCTTAGGAGACTTAGAAATCAAACAAGGTATTTTCTCTATTTCTCCCCCCCCTTGTTTGTTTGTTTGTTTGTTTGTTTGTTTGTTTGTTTGTTTGTGTGTGTGTGTGTGTTTCCTTCAAAGCCTTTTCTAGTTCATAAAACCTGTTCTCTGTGTGTGTCCTGTGTGGTGCTATCTCTTCTGGCAGAAACTTGTTGCCTCTGAAACTTACCTTTTTGTCTCCAGTTTGTGGTTTGTAGGGGTTATTTTTCCCCTATATTTCACTGATTGTGGTTTTATTATCACAGCACCTGGAGCAGAGTTTTTTAGGGTCTTGTTATACCCTCTTGTTTATCCACTCCTGAAGTAGTTATAAATAGCTCCAAATCTACATTCTGAGATAAAATGCTCTCTTTCACCATCTTTCCTCTTCTTCTGCTCAAGGGTAAGTGCACTAGTCCTTAGAGCACTACTCTTTGCTCTCCTGTTTAGACTAGAAACTGGTAAGACAAAAACTCAACTTCACAGTTCCCCTTCCATCTGCTTGGAGCACCCTAAACTGGGACACCAATCTGCATATTGCAATGCTTGAAACACAGCAAGAGGGACTGTACCTTTGAGTGGCCACCTCTACCAGTGCTCCTCCACAGACTGTGAGATGGTCTCTCAAATATGGTAAAGACCTAGTGTCAAGGGGAGCACTCAAACTGCTGCACTGTGGAGAGAAAAGAAGGAGAAAGGGAAAATTATTACAAAGAAAAATATCAAAGGAGAGTTCTGAAAAGTCATTAGTAGCTTAGCATAGTTTCTCCCTAAAAGCTTTTAGCAATTTATTAATAAATACCCTCTTGAAGAGCAGTCTAATGTATTTACCTTATTTTTCAAAAGCCTTCAATTTTACTTAGAATGTAACAGTCAAAAAAACAAATAAAAGCATGTTTATTTTAAGAAAATATTTTTTAAAAAAATACTGCTCCATTTTTTTGCAACAGAGCACCATCAGTGAGCTTTCTGTTTGCCCCTGTCCTTGACTGTAATATTTTGATGGCCAGTGAAGGCAGAGAGTACTGTATCTGGAATGCCAAAAGGGACAGATAAGTTAACTCTCTAGCTGCACTACATCACCTCAAAAGCTCAATACTCTCAATGCTATAAAGACTAAACAATAAATGGGTAGATCCTGAATCAGTGTTTGGGTGATCTTTTTGTCAGTGTTTCTGCAGCATATGAAGGGTTTCCCACATTAGGGAGGCCACTACTTGATACTAGGAACTCAGGACCGTGCAAATGAGCCAAAGGGAAAAAAAATGGAACCAAACCAAACCAAACAAAACAACAAAACAAACAAAATAAACCAAAACTACAAAAGAAACAAACAAACCACCAAAATACTGCCTTCTGTAGTCCTTATACCAGTTATATCTGCAAGACAGCCATTGAAAACTAGAGGTCAGTGCTGGGGTTGGCAAAAACACACATGAAAGAAAAAGTTTTTTCATTCAATATTGCCTAAAGAATGAAAAAGAGAAGAGGGGGAGGAAAAGAGAATAGAAACAATAGGCTGCATCCAAGAAATCCTCTTATAAAAAGCCAGACTAACAAACCAGTGAGTTGGAGCATAGTCTCTTTCAATCCATAAAAGAAAAGATACACATTCCTGTCCTTCCCATGACAGAATCTATTCTCAGGCTATTTTTTTCTAGCAGAGTGTATCTATAATGTTCTCTAACTTGCAGGAGACTGAGTGTTTCTATAGCTAGAAAAATTCAGGTAAATGTGACAAAACAGAAGAACAGTCATCCATTAGGGAAAGCCTATTAACATATTAAGTGAAGTTTTTTAACAGATAGTGGTTTTAAATAAAGTTCTCTCAAAAATTATTGATGATTTAACCCATTTCTAAGCACTATGAAATTCTATTGCAACAGTAAGTAACCAAATAATTATGATGAGGGTGTTGAAAGAACAATATGTTCCAGGAACAAAATATTACAGAAAACCAAGATTTTTCACGTTGAAGTGTAATGAGATAAAAATTCATGTGTTAAATATACACTTCTAATCATAATAAGATTTATGTACTGGGAAACAGCAAGAGCTTTGCAACTCAAACTATTACTCATATTTATAAACTTTATAAACTCATATTAATAAACTTTATAAAAAGCAAAATTAACTCAGGGTGGGTTTTTTCTGTCATTTATTGGCAGTGTCGTACATAGCTATGACCCTGCCAAAACCAATTTGATTTAAATAGCTCAACTTCCAAAAAGTTAGACTAGTTTTCTGTGGTATCTCAAAGCAAATCTCGTTATTTTTGCAGGTATTTTTGTTTGTTTGTTTTGGTCGGAAGTGAGAAGCCTGCTTACTTTCCAAGTTGTGCTGGATTACCCAAAGCAGCCTTCTGTTTCTTTTTTCCATGCCTCTCAAACAAAATATAAATACTGTAAATTGAATTCTAGCCACAAGGCATACCATTCACTGCTACATTACTCTTGATGTTGCTCCTTTCATTATTACACCAGGAATACTCTCCATCATGCACAGGGCATAAATAAAGCCCATCCAAACCAAAGACCATTTGTTTGGATGGGCTTTATTTATTTGGGATATACCATTTATTTCTTCAGCACTTTTATGTATTCATCTTGTGTTTATGTACAATATACCAGTACAATGCACTTCTATAAGGCAAAGGGTTTTCACCAGTGGTCATATTTCATTTGGAACTGCGGAAAATTCTCATGCATGCATACATCTTCCCTCCCCTGCCAAGCAAGAGAAACCCCAAAAGAAGGCCATTTCACCAAGGGACACTGATTGATAAACATGTTCAGATGAGGACAAAGGAAGATGGTCTTCAGCAATATTCATTAAATCAGATGGACTGACTGTAACCTCATTGTGTACCACACTCATCAGAAATCACTGTCAAATAAAACAGCCCTGAAAAAGAGGAGGAAATACCGTTGGTTTGCCTAGATGCAGGGAGTCAGGTAGCATACTCACAGGGAATGCTGCTGATACAATGACATCATTAAAACTCCCTGATATTCCCATTCCCCTGCTGGATGTTCTGCACAGCCAAAGTCTGCTCCAAAGCAGTGATCCTGCTTGCCTTACCCCTGTGCACTGCCTGTGTTCTTGATGGACTGCCACAGTGACCCCTTGGCCAGGTCCCATCCCACCACTGCCCTGCACAGAGGGGCCACAGGGCTGACCCTCTGCAGGGCACTTCTCTGTGACTGCCTGGGGCCTACTGTGTCCCACCAGGCCCTGTGGCAATGGCTGTTGTGTCTAAAAGGCAACAGACACTTCTCTATCCCTGCCTGATTTTTATTTTGGATTTTATGAGGAAATCAAACTGCTTTTCCTTAATCTCCCTAACAAACTAGAGCACTGAGGTGCATGCATTTCTGCCAAGGAACATGCTATGGGAGGACATCTCAGATCTGACACTTTGCCACCAGTACTGGGCCTGTCCATCAGCAAAAGGCAAAAGACAGCAGCTGCAGCTACTTGAGTAAATGGGGCGTGTGAATGGCTGTTCTTTGGCATGGAGTAACCTGGGTCGCTACTATTAAACCTCTCCCCTTTCCAGAAGAGGATGACTGGATTCAAACTGCCTGCTGGACCTGGGTCATGGCCCCCACTAAATTTCAAGTCAATGTCTGGCAATTTTCTAGGAGAGCTCTATCTGGCAGGGGTGGAAACTCAGAGTGTTTTAGTAATTTAAGAGTATAGATTACCAAGTTCCAGCACATGGGAACATTCCTTACACCGTATAGCTTACAAATATAGACACAGCCATCACACATAGCTATGCATTGCCCTCACCCCCACAGGAGAACAACTTGGCAGCCATGGGAAGGGATAGCTGGAGCATTGGGCTGCACCCTGCAAGGCACAGGGCGCCACAGCTGTATCACAGGCTTCAAGGCTGACTCGGTGCTGACCTCAATTATACACATTTGATTTTAAACTGCCTGCCCCAAAAGCTAATTACTATTTTTTTTCCCCTGATATAGAACTGGAGAACAGTTTGACCATACGTCACCTGCTGTTCTGCTCAAGTGGGAATTAGAAACAAATCAGTTTTTACTTCAGTACCATCAGGACATGATCTAGCCTATGTACTGTATAGTATGCAGGTATTTCTGGAAAAGACTTGAAATAGAACATAACAAGAAGTACAGGTACCTTGATGAATCAGTGTAAAAAGATGAAAATAAAGACTGAAAATGTGATCATGATGAATGGTTGATTGCATACCATAAAGAATACTAGAAATACTAGTGGCATGTATAAAGAGCCGTAAGTGTAAAGTGTCACAAACATACAAGCAAGTTATTTCCTGAAAAAGCAGGAAGCAAACAACTACCATGAGACTTTTTGTTATATTAAAAGAGAAAAAGCCTTGAGAATATTTTTATAATTACTGTTATTGTTGTTTTTGTTGTTATTGTTGTGGTGTTCTCTCTAAAGTTTCCCTTCTCCTTCCCCTTATCAAGATCTCTCAGCAACAAAACAGTACTAGGAAAACAAGAGCTCCGTATCCTCATCAGAATGCTGCGTACAAGGGGGAGAGGAATCATTTCCTGCACAGTTTGAGAAGCTCCAGCAAGGACCACAGACCCCCTTCACTCTTTCTGCGGCAAAGGGTGGAGAAAATTCCCCAGAGTCCAAACCAGCTTGCAGCTACCGTCCTCCAAAGCAGCATAGCTCCCAGGAATGAAAGCTATCAAATAATGGCAGGTCAGGACAGAAATGGTCCTCAGGAAAAAAATGTATTTCTCTTTGCTCCTGCAGAGAGCAAGACTTTTAATCATCCTCTTGTTAGAAAATATATCTTATAGTGAACTCCATGTCGGGGTTCAGAAAACAAAGGAGGCAGCAGAAACTACTTGGAATAGGTATTAAAAAAAAAAAAAAAAAAAAAAAAAAGCCAGGACTACAAATGGTCTGGTATGAGAACACTCATTTCCTACATTAGGGTTCATCATCATGTTCATTACCTCTACCCAGTGAGCAGCAGGATTCAGCTGATGGCTAAAAGCAAATGGGTTACAGTTCAGGTGTTAGAAAAAACTTTTACATTCTAATGCTGCCCAGAACAAATACTCATTTTTAAATAAAGGAGGTGTGAACGTTACCTTCAAAGCAGAAGCAGACAGGGAATTTCATAAGCAGTGTCATCTCCAAGGAGAAGATATTAATCAACATTAAGATGTTCAGCTAGATGCAATACACAACAGAAAAATTCTACCTTTCAGGAAAGTGCCTGTAAAATGTGTGTGAATTATCTTAGGTTTGCTGCCTCTGATGACACAATGGGCTGGGAAATCCAGCCACCTAGATATTTTCTGAGAAGATTGAACTTTTCATATTCAAGGTAGGTATGAGGCATAGTATTTAATTATATTGAAAAATAACAAAACAGAGAATCATAGTATCATATAATATTTTCAGTTGGAGGGGATCTTCTAAGGTCGGACACCTTCAACTTGCTCAGAGTCCTGTCCAATCTGACCTGAAATGTTCCCAGGGATGTGGCATCTGCCACCACACTGGGTCTCATGTTCCAGTGTTTTACCATTCCCATAGTCAAGAGTTTCTTCCTTACGACTTAAACAAATCTACCCTTGTTGAGGGTTAAGTTTCCTGTAGAATTTCCCCACCCACCCCCCCCTCCCCCCCACAAGTTGCTAGGAGACTAAATACTGATAGATCAAGAGTGCTTAACCTGGACAAAAGAAACTGATCACTTAGTTTTGGGGGAGGGAGAAAGCTCCTGGAGAGAGCAGAGGGTGGTGGTCTCATGGCTCTCAGTCTTCCGGGGAGCACAGAGCGTACAGCTGCTGGCTGCCTGGAGTCCACGATTAACGGAGGAGTCTGGTCCTGGGAATTCTACCATCTGTTGGAGCGCCCAGGAATTCGGAGTTTTCTTCTCTGTCCTGCTGGATTTTGGGTCAGCCCAGGTCCAGCCACTGCGGCTTCTCCGGCACTGCCAACTTTGCCTGCCAGGACACCCCCCTGCCTGCGGAGGACAGTCCACCGCACCCGGCTTCCAGCCATCAGCGCCGGAGCTTCCACCGTTTGCCCTCGGGGTTCTTAGTTCTGTTTTACTATTATTATAATTGCTGTTGGTTTTTTGTCTGTCCTGTTATATTTACTAGTAAAGGACTGTTATTCCTTTTCCCCATAGCTCTGACTGAAAAGTTTTTTTTAATCTTCCAAATTATAATAACACGGAGGGAAGGATTTGAATTCCTCATTTCCTAGAGAGGCCTGCCTCTCCTTAGCAGAGACCTGTCTTTTCAAACCAAGACAACCCTCTTTTAGTTTAAAACCGTCACCCCTTGGCCTACTGCTAAAAGACCTGTTGAAAAACCTCACCCCATTTTTCATATAAGAGCCCTTAAAGTACTGCCAGTCCACAACAAGGTCTCCCCAGACCTTTCCTCATAGTGAAGATGCTTCAGAGCTCTAATCATTTCTGTGGTCCCTCCTCTGCAGGTCCACATCCTTATGATGTTGGGGGCCTCAGAGTTGCACACAGCACTCCAGGTAGGAGACACAGAGGAGCAGAGAGGCAGAATTCCTTCCCTCCCCTGCTGTCCATGCTGCTTTGGATGCAGCCCAGGACATGCTTGGCTTTCTGGACTGGGAGTGCCCATGGCTGGGTCATGTCCACCCTCTCACCCACCAGCACCTCCAAGTCCTTCTCCCCAGAGCTGCTTTTGATATGTTCATGCCCAGCCTGGACTGACACCGGGAGTCTCCTTAGCCCAGCTGTAGCACCTTGCACAAGCTCTTGTTAAACCTCATGAAATTCCTACTGGCCCAGTTCTCAACCTTGTCCACATCCCTCTGGATGGCATCCAATCCTTCAGGTGTGTCAGTTGCACCACTCAGCTCGAAGTCATCTAAAAACTTGCTGAGGATGCAGTAAATCCCTCTGTCCATGTCATTGATGAAGAGATAAAATAACACTGGTCCCCGTACAGACTCTTTAAGGACACCACTTTTCATTAATCTCCATTAATGTGACTCTGAGGTATTGACTGCTACCCTCTGAATCTGTCTGTCCAATTACTTTCTCATCCACCAAACATTTCACCCACCAAATCCATCTCTCTCCAGTTCTCCAGTTTAGAAAGAAGGATGATAAGGGGGAATGTGTCAAAGTCTTTTCAGAAGTCCTCATAAATGAGATCTGTGGCCCTTTCCTTGTCCACTGATGGAGTCACTCCATCGCAGAATGCCACTGAGTTGGTCAGTCAGGACTTTCCCACTGTGAAGCTCTGCTGGAAGCCTCGAACCACCGCCCTGTCCTCTGTGTGCCTTAGCACAGCCTATAGAGGATTTCTTCTGTGGTCTTCCCAGGAACAGAGATGAGGCACCCCCATTTAACCTTTTTCTTCTTCCATGGCATGATCCTGTGGCATGCTACTCAGTAAGGATTCCCTAAGAACATTGCATTATCTGTACTGTGGAAGTTACACAGCACAGCAGTACTTACACCCTAGATTTATCTATGCTGTACAGAACAAATGAATAAAATAAAATTCCCTAAATATAAAGCTTCATACAGCAGGTGGGATAAGGGATTACTGTCATTTAAGCACTTAAGAATAATTAATTGCCTTTATTTGACAGCTGGATCCAGTAAAACCAGTAGATATCTGACAGCTGCCAGAGCATGAGTCTGACTGTCTTCAGTATGATATGAGCTGATCTGCTGCTTCACACAGAAAGTGAGTGAGGGAAAAAAAGGCTGGGTCAAGACTGCACATCAAAACTTTTTCCAGTGCCATTGTGTCAGCGAGGGGAGAAACTTGTGATGATGACCCTGTAACAGAAAAACACCTGGTTTATTATACAGTTAGATCCTGCCAGAAAAGTGCTTTCACCCTGTAGGATTTTTCTCATTTAAGCTGTAAAAGGAATGCATCTTTAAAGATATATACAAATAAGACAAGTCTGCAAACACAGCCATCCAAGCAAATCTTACCAATATAGACCACAATAAAATAAAACAAGCCATGCTTTCAGCTACTCCTTGAATATTAATCCAGACATCTTCAGTAAATGCAAGTCAACACCAGTTCAGTGATTTTTGTGCAACAGCAGTTAATACCACTGAGAAATTGCATTTTCCAAATGGGAAGAAAAAAAGCTAAAATTGTCAAAGAGGACATTATAGGTTTTATTTGAAATGACACATCTAAGCAGACATTTATTCCCAGAAAATATTTGGTCCAATCTCTTGAAACAGCTGCAAAATTATGTATCTTTAGAGTTTGGGGCACAAAATATTTTCTGACAAGTTCTGAAACTAATCTCTTTGTGTCACAAAAGGAATCTCAATCATCTTCCCTCCTTTGATTTAAAAGATGAGTCAAGCAGAACAGAGGTGGTCACACTAAGAAGGAAGCTCATCCCCTGCCAAAATGGGCCTAAAGCAAAGTGTATCACTTGGGATGTTCTCAGCCCAGATCCCAGCCCTGCTGCAGAGAAAGCAGTGTTGTTCCTAAGGCACAGATGCCATCTCTGCTTGGCCAGCCTCAGTGGGAGGAGGTGTTTTGCAGAGTCCAAATACACACAAGTCTGATACTGGCATTGTAACCCTGGGCAAATCACTTCCTTCACCATCATAGCTTCTTCTGCTGCCTTCATTGCCTACCAGGATGAGAGGATTTGCTAATCATGGTTTATAAAACCTTAGGACAGTTAAGGAAAATCAATTCAATTCGAGACAACCCTCTAGAAATGCCCCTAGGGGAAAAAAAAAAATCAAAGAAAACAACACTCTTCAAACTGTGTCACAGTAGTAGGTCTTGCTTTCCAGTCTCAGGGACTTTGTCCCACAGCTCTGCAGGGCGGAATGCCAGGCTCCTTACCAAGCAGGGCAGTCGGCTGGCACAGCACCAGCACGGGAGGGAGCCGTGCATACTCCCAGACACACTGCTGGCTGTGACACCTGGCCCCTGATCCTCCCACTGTGAAGGTAAAGGTCCGTAGTACCCACCCACAAAGAAAGACAACACCTCAGCATGACACCCCATAACCCCCCAAAACCTCTCCCCGAGTACTCTACACTGTCTACAGTGTGATGTCTATCAAATGTCACTGATGGAGGAGAAAGTGACTTAAGATACAGCACAAAAAAAAATAGTATTTGAAAACGTTGTCAGACCAATATAAAATCAGTATTTTAACTGATGAGAAAAGCACTATCCAAATACATTTTTTAAAATGCAAATATCAACAATTCAGTTACATGCTAAATATGCATCCACAATACCTGCTCTAAGTGTAGAGAGGTCCACCATCAAACATTTAAACATTTCATCTGCAAGTGCAAGTGCATATTAATGAATGCCAAAGGCACTGTATATCCTGAAAAGAGACAGCCTTCACAGTAGGTAAGGCTCACATCATTTATGTTTTGAAGATGTTGTTAAAGTAACCACTACTTCTTTGCAGGAGACTCAATTAAAGTATAACTTGAGCTATATTCTACCAGGGATCATTAGTAATTTTGCAAAAACTGCTTCTTCCCAGAATCAGAGAGTTATGTAAATTTTTGCCTCAAACTAGAAAAGCTGCAGGAGAGAATCTAAGGAATTAAGGGTTGCTCCCTTTAGCTACACAGTGCAGCAGGTTGTATTGAAAGAAAACCTATTTGTAAAAAACAGATTTAGATGCCCATTAGTTAAGTAAAGACAAGCATGATAACTATATGTGTAATGAAGAAAATGAAAAAGAACACAGTGTACTATAATGATTTATGTTTGTTCCTATAATCTTTACATTTTTCTGAGGAATTTAATCTTGTTTTGCTCATTTGCACCAAAAAAAAATTAAAAAATAAAATAAAAAAAATTTAAAAGGAAACCTACCTGTTTTTTCTGCCCTTCAGACAAGATCTCAGTGTCTATAACTAATTTTTACTTGAATGTGCAAGTGAAAATGCTGTTTCATTTGTTTAACTGATGAACACCACTGCCCAGCTATTCTGCTATGATTAGACTATAATTGTTCGGCATGTACTGAGTGATTTTGTAACCTCCACTCCAGTTTTTGTGCCTGGAACAACAAACAATAAAAGAAAAAAAATTGAACGGACAAGATGTTCATTTAACACTGTGTTTGTCTAAAATTTTTGGGCTTGTTCAATTTAGTTGAGCTAAAATTCACATATGACACAAACAGATACTATCAGTGTAAACTGAATAATTTCAGGTCTGCAGAAATTTTGTACAGGAGATCATATCTGGTTTGGATTTTAAATCTCTGTGTCCCAAACAAAGTATTTGAAGTTTTTGCTTTGGATGGGACTGTGCTGTGTCCCTGATTTTAACAGGACAAGTCTGGGTGAATGGCAGTGTTACTAAGAAAAAAAAACAGACAAAACCCCATAAAATCTATTTGCAATGAGTTGAATTCAGAGACTGTGCAATGCTCCATGACGGAGTTTTAAAAACTGCCTGTTAGTAAAGCCCATACTGCAAGACAGTCAGCCTGAAACTACAAACCCATTTGGTCCTGCTCTCTGGGGATGATAGGTCTATGCAGGAAAGCCACTTCTGGAAGGCTTGCATCTTTACTTCTCTCTTCTTTCCCCTCCATAGTATTCACTGTCAGTAAATCACCACTTTGAATGACTGTTTCCTGCCTTGCTGGTTTATTCAAGCAAACCACTAAACAGATGCCAAAGAGGGTCTTCCTAACAGCTGTGGACACAAAAGCCAACACAATTAATTTTTACAGA
>JBBAXF010000309.1:0-15000 GCA_037837765.1 Delichon dasypus | reverse complement strand
AATAAAATAAAAATCCCTTGGGATCAGTTCCTGAGTTCCCACCCAGCCCCGGTCAGGATGGGAGCAGGCGCCGCACACCTCGCACGTGGTCAGGCTGGGGGCTGGAAAACGGGGAGAAAACAGGGGAAAAATGGGATGAAAACAGGGAAAAAATGGCAAAAAATGGCAAAAAATGGCAAAAAAAAATCACATAAATCAACTGCCAGAATATAGAGCAACAGGAGTTAAAAATCCCTTGGGATCAGTTCCCACCCAGCCCCGGTCAGGATGGGAGCAGGCACCGCACACCTCGCACGTGGTCAGGCTGGGGGCTGGAGAAAACGGGGGAAAACGGGGAGAAAACAGTGAAAAAATGGGAAAAAAACAGGGAAAAAAATGACATAAATCCAATGTTATAACACAGAGTAATAGGAGTTAAAAATCCCTTGGGATCAGTTCCCACCCAGCCCCGGTGAGGATGGGAGCAGGCGCCGCACACCTCGCACGTGGTCAGGCTGGGGGCTGGAAAATGGGGAGAAAACAGTGAAAAATGGGAAAAAACAGGGAAAAAATGGGAAAAAATGGGAAAAAACAGGGAAAAAATGACATAAATTCAGTGTCAGAACATAGAGCAAAAGAGGGAGTTAAAATTCCTTGGGACCGGTCAGGATGGGAGCAGGCGCCGCACACCTCGCACGTGGTCAGGCTGGGGGCTGGAAAATGGGGATAAAACAGTGAAAAATGGGAAAAAACAGGGAAAAAATGGGAAAAAATGGGAAAAAATGACATAAATCCAGTGTCAGAACATAGAGTAACAGGAGTTAAAAATCCCTTGGGATCAGTTCCCACCCAGCCCCGGTCAGGATGGGAGCAGGCGCCGCACACCTCGCACGTGGTCAGGCTGGGGGCTGCAGAAAACGGGGGAAAACGGGGTGAAAATGGGAAAAAATGACATAAATCAACTGCCAGAATATAGAGCAACAAGAGTTAAAAATCCCTTGGATCAGTTCCCACCCAGTCCCATTGTGGGATGGGAGCAGGCGCCGCACACCTCGCACGTGGTCAGGCTGGGGCTGGAAAAAAACGGGGAGAAAACGGGAAAAATGGGGTGAAAACAGGGAAAAATGGGAAAAAATCACACAAATCCAGTGTTAGAACACAGAGCAACAGGAGTTAAAAATCCCTTGGGATCAGTTCCCACCCAGCCCGGTCAGGATGGGAGCAGGCGCCGCACACCTCGCACGTGGTCAGGCTGGGGCTGGGAGAAAACGGGGTGAAACAGGAAAATGGGAAAAAATGGGAAAAATGACATAAATCTAATGTCAGAACATAGAGCAAAAGAAGGAATTAAAATCCTTTGGGATCAGCTCCCACCCAGTCCCATTGTGGGATGGGAGCAGGCGCCGCACACCTCGCACGTGGTCAGGCTGGGGGCTGGAAAATGGGGAGAAAAGAGTGAAAAATGGGAAAAACAGGGGAAAAATGACAAAAAAATCACATAAATCGACTGTCAGAATATAGAGCAACAGGAGTTAAAAATCCCTTGGGATCATTCCCACCCAGCCCGGTCAGGATGGGAGCAGGCGCCGCACACCTCGCACGTGGTCAGGCTGGGGGCTGGAAAAAACAGGGGAAAACGGGAAAAATAGGAAAAAATGGGAAAAAATGGCAAAAAAAATCACATAAATCGACTGTCAGAATATAGAGTAACAGGAGTTAAAAATCCCTTGGGATCAGTTCCCACCAGCCCCGGTCAGGATGGGAGCAGGCGCCGCACACCTCGCACGTGGTCAGGCTGGGGCTGGAGAAAACGGGAAAACAGGGAAAAATGGGAAAAAACAGGGAAAAAATGACATAAATCCAGTGTCAGAACATAGAGTAACAGGAGTTTAAAAATCCCTTGGGATCAGTTCCCACCCAGCCCCAGCTCAGGATGGGAGCAGGCGCCGCACACCTCGCACGTGGTCAGGCTGGGGCTGGAGAAAACAGGGTGAAAATGGGAAAAAATGGGAAAAAATGGGAAAAAATGACATAAATCCAGTGTCAGAACATAGAGCAAAAGAAGGAGTTAAAAATCCTTGGGATCAGCTCCCACCCAGCCCCGGTCAGGATGGGAGCAGGCGCCGCACACCTCGCACGTGGTCAGGCTGGGGCTGGAGAAAACGGGGTGAAACAGGAAAAATGGAAAAAAATGGGAAAAATTACATAAATCTAATGTCAGAATATAGAGCAAAAAGAAGGAATTAAAAATCCTTTGGATCAGTTCCCACCCAGTCCCATTGTGGATGGGAGCAGGCGCCGCACAGCTCGCACGTGGTCAGGCTGGGGGCTGCAGAAAACGGGGAGAAACGAGGTGAAAATAGGAAAAAATGGGAAAAAAATCACATAAATCGACTGTCAGAATATAGAGCAACAGGAGTTAAAAATCCCTTGGGATCAGTTCCCACCCAGCCCCGGTCAGGGATGGAGCTGGCGCCGCACACCTCGCACGTGGTCAGGCTGGGGGCTGGAGAAAACGGGGGAGAAAACGGGAAAAAATGGGAAAAAATGGGAAAAATGACATAAATCCAGTGTCAGAACATAGAGCAAAAGAAGGAATTAAAAATCCCTTGGGATCAGTTCCCACCCAGCCCCGGTCAGGATTGGAGCAGGCGCCGCACACCTCGCACGTGGTCAGGCTGGGGGCTGGAGAAAACGGGAAAAACCAGGGAAATATGGAAAAAAAACGGGGGAAAATGGGGAAAAAACAGGGAAAAAATGGCAAAAAAAGCCAAGGAAAAATGACAAAAAAACCAGGGAAAAATGATGAGAAACCAGGGATAACCCCGACATCACCTCGAGGGCGCCCGGGAGGACGGCGGGCGAATTTCAGCCGAGGAGCTCCCACCCCTCCCTGCTCCCGCAGCTCCGCTCGCTCGTTAACAATGCCCGCGTTAATTAACCCGGGGAAAAGCGAAAAGCGGGCACCTTTGGAGTCCTGGGGCTCGGCTTTGCCGCCGGGGGGCTCCGGGGACAGCTTGGTGCCGAGGCGCGGGCGGCGGCGGCGGCGGCTCCAGCGCCGAGCTCCCGGGCTTCTTGGGGACGGCGGCGGGAGGAGCCGTCACCTCCATGGCCACCAGCTCGTCCTCGTCTGGAGCCAGCACTGCCGGGGACAGCCGGGGGTCAGCCGGGGGGAGCTGGGGGGAGCTGGGGGGGGATTTGGGGGGGATTGGGGTGGATTTGGGGTGATCCGGGGGGGATTTGGGGTGATCCAGGGGGTCTGGGGGGAGCCGAGGGGGACTGGGGGGGATTTGGGGTGATCCAGGGGGTCTGGGGGGAGCCAGGAGGGATTGGGGTGGATTTGGGGTGATCCAGGGGGGACTGGGGGGGATTTGGGGGAATTTGGGGTGATCCAGGGGGGATCTGGGGGATTTGGGGTGATCCAGGGGGAACTTTGGGGTGATCCAGGGGGGGATCTGGGGGGATTTGGGGTGATCCAGGGGGGATCTGGGGGGGATTTGGGGTGATCCAGGAGGGATTGGGGGGGAGCTGGGGGAGGATTGGGGGGGAGCCGGGGGGGTCTGGGGCCAGCCGGGAGGGATTGGGGTGGATTTGTGGGGGGTTTGTGGATCCAGGGGGGGATTGGGGTGATCCAGAGGGGATTGGAGGGATCCAGGGGGGATTTGGGAGGATTTGGGGTGATCCAGGGGGGATTGAGGGGGATCCAGGGTGGGGTTGGGGGGGATTTGGGGGGAGCTGGGGGGGTCTGGGGCGAGCCGGAGGGGACTGGGGGGAATTTGGGGTGATCCAGGGGGGATTTGGGGTGATCCAGAGGGGATTTGGGGTGATCCAGGGGGGATTTGGGTGATCCAGAAAGGGTTTGGGGGGATCCAGGGGGGACTTGGGGGAGATTTGGTGTGATCCGGGGGGGATTTGGTATGATCCAGTGGGGTTGGGGGGATCCAGAGGGGATTGGATGTGATCCAGAGGAGATTTGGGGGGATTTGGGGAGGATTTGGGGTGATCCAGGGGGGGATTTGGGGTGATCCAGAAAGGATTTGGGGAGGATTTGGGGTGATCCAGTGGGGTTGGGGTGATCCAGGGGGGGATTTGGGGTGATCCAGAAAGGATTTGTGGGGGATTTGGGGTGATCCAGGGGGGTTGGGGGTGATCCAGGGGGTTTGGGGTGATCCAGAAGGGGTTTTGGGGTGACCCAGGGGGGATTTGGGGGAGATCTGTGGCGATCCTGGGGGGGTTTGGGGACAGGGACAGCGCCAGGTCCTTACAGGGGTGGGGCCGGGTCCCTCAGGGGAGGGGACACAGACAGGGGACACCAGGGAAGGGACAGGGCTGGTGACAGCAGGGAGGGGACACAGACAGGTGATGTCTCCTCGAGAGAGGGGACAGACAGGTGACACCAGGGTGGGGACAGGGCTGGTGACACCAGGGAGGAGACACAGACAGGTGACAGCAGTGAGGGGACACAGACAGGTGACACCTCCTGAGAGAGGACAGGTCCCTAACAGGAGGTGACACAGGTGACATCTCCCCGAGGGGGGACAGGTCCCTAACGGGAGGTGACACAGGTGCCATCTCCCCTCAGGGGACAGCACAGGGCTGGTGGCAGCTCCCCGAGGGGGACAGGTCCTAAGGGGAGGGGACACAGACAGGTGACACCTCCCCGAGGGAGGGGACAGGCTGGTGACAGCAGGGTGGGGACAGAGAAAGTGGCACCAGGGAGGGGACAGGGTGATGCCATCTCCCCTCAGGGGACAGCACAGGCTGGTGACACCAGGGTGGGGACAGAGAAAGTGGCACCAGGGAGAGGACAGGGATGGTGACATCAGAGAGGGGACAGGGTGGTGCCATCTCCCTCAGGGGACAGCACAGGGATGGTGACAGGTTCCTAACAGGAGGTGACACAGGTAGGTGGCACCTCCCAGCAGGGAGGGGACAGGGTGGTGACATCAGAGAGGGGACAGGGTGGTGCCATCTCCCCTCAGGGGACAGCACAGGGCTGGTGACAGGTCCCTAAGGGGAGGGACGGGAAAGGTGACAGATCCTAAAGGGGACAGGACAGCGCTGGTGGCATCTCCCAGCTGGGAGGGGACAGGGATGGTGACAGGGGCCCCGCAGGGAGGGGACACAGACAGGTGACATCTCCCTGAGGGGGGACAGGTCCCTAACGGAGGGGACAGGGGTGGTGACACCAGGGAGGGGACTCAGACAGCTGACATCTCCCTGAGGGGGGACGGGTCCCTAACGGGAGGGGACAGGGGTGGTGGCACCAGGGAGGGGACACAGACAGGTGACATCTCCCTGAGGGGGGGACAGGTCCCTAACGGGAGGGGGACAGGGGTGGTGGCACCAGGGAGGGGACACAGACAGGTGACACCTCCCTGAGCGGGGACGGGTCCCTAACAGGAGGTGACACAGACAGGTGACATCTCCCTCAGGGGACAGCACAGGGCTGGTGGCAGCTCCCTGAGGGAGGACAGGTCCCTAAGGGGAGGGGACACAGACAGGTGACACCTCCCTGAGGGAGGGGACAGGCTGGTGACAGCAGGGTGGGGGACAGAGAAAGTGGCACCAGGGAGGGGACAGAGAAAGTGGCACCAGGGAGGGGACAGGGCTGGTGACACAGGGCTGGTGACATCTCCCCTCAGGGGACAGCACAGGCGTGGTGGCACCAGGGAGGGGACAGAGAAAGTGGCACCAGGGAGGGGACAGGGATGGTGACATCTCCCCTCAGGGGACAGCACAGGGATGGTGACATCACAGAGGGGACAGGGTGGTGACATCTCCCCTCAGGGGACAGCACAGGGATGGTGACAGGTCCCTAAGGGGAGGGACAGGAAAGGTGACAGATCCTAAAGGGGACAGGACAGCGCTTGGTGGCATCTCCCAGCTGGAGGGGACAGGGATGGTGACAGGGCCCCGCAGGGAGGGGACACAGACAGGTGACATCTCCCCGAGGGAGGGGACAGGCTGGTGACAGCAGGGTGGGGACAGAGAAAGTGGCACCAGGGAGGGGACAGGGCTGGTGACACAGGGATGGTGACATCTCCCCTCAGGGGACAGCACAGGCGTGGTGGCACCAGGGAGGGGACAGAGAAAGTGGCACCAGGGAGGTGACACGGACAGGTGACATCTCCCCGAGGGAGGACAGGTCCCTAACGGGAGGGGACACAGACAGGTGACATCTCCCCGAGGGGGGACAGGTCCCTAACAGGAGGTGACACAGGTGACATCTCCCTCAGGGGACAGCACAGGGCTGCTGGCAGGGAGGGGACAGGGAGAGGTGGCAGCAGAAGGGACAGGGACAGGCTGGGGACACCCCAGGGACCGGGATGAGGGGACCAGGAGCACCCCAGGATCCCTGAGGAACCGGGATGAGAGGATGGGGCTGGGGACACCGGGATGGGACAGAGATGGGGACAGAGATGGGGGACACCGGGATGGGGACAGAGATGGGGACACCGGGATGGGGACACCCTGGTGACAGAGCTGGGGACACCCCGGGGCTCCTGGTGATGGAGTTGGGGACACCCCCGGGGCTCTGGGTGACCGAGTTGGGGACACCCCGGGTTCTGGGTGACAGAGCTGGGGACACCCCGGGGTTCTGGGTGACAGAGCTGGGGACACCCCGGGGCTCGCAGTGACAGAGCTGGGGACACCTCAGAGCTCCCGGTGACAGAGTTGGGGACACCCCGGGGGTCCCAGTGACACAGCTGGGGACACCCCGAGGCTCCCGGTGTCCGGGCTCTGGACGCCCCGGGGCTCCCGGTGTCCGGTCCGGCCTCACCGGGCGTTTCCCGGCCCGGCAGCCCCGGGCTCCCTGGGCCGAACCGAACGGAACCGGGCCGCACGAACCGCGCTCCCCCCGGCACGGAGAGCCCGAGCAGCCCCCGGAGAAGCCTCCGCGGAGGCCGCGGCGGCTCCCGGAGCCGTCCCGGGAGGGGCATCCCGGGGGTCCGGCGGGGGACAAAGCGGGGCCGGGGCCGGGACAAAGGAGGGCGGCGGCTCCGGCGCGGCCGCGGCCTCACGGATCCCCTCGGGGCTCCCCCGGCGCTCCCGCGCGGCCGCGGCCCGGCCGGGGCGGCCCCGGTGCGGCGGGAACCGTGAGGGGAGAGGGGGGGGCGCGGCGGCGGCGGTGAGGGGGGGGCGGCGCGGGCGGGCCTCGGGCGCGGCGGGGAGCGGGAGCGGAGCGGGGGAAAGGGGCGCTCACCCGGCTCGGGCGCGGCCGGGGGCTCGGGGTCGCCGTCCCCGCCGCGGTCGCGGTCGCGGGGCCGCGGAGCCGCCGCCGCTTTGGTGACTTTGGGCGGCGGGGAGGCGGCGGCCGAGGCCGAGGTGGAGGCCGCCATCTTGGGCACGGCGCACGCGGGGCGGGCCGCCCAGGGCGGAGGGGAGAGCGCCGAGAGGGGAGAGCGCGGCGCGAGCGGCCAGGGGAGACGAGCCGAGCGCCGAGCGCCGCGATGGGCAGAGGGGGATCGGGGGGGAAAAGGGGAATTTGGGAATTTCGGGAATTTGGGAATTTGCGGGGAGAAATTTGGGGGAGAAATTTGGGAATATTGGGAGGGAGAAAAGGGGGAAATTGGGGGGGAGGAATTCGGGAATTTGCGGGGAGAAATTTGGGGGAGAAATTTGGGGATTTGGGAGGGAGAAAAAGGAGAATTTGGGGAAGAAAAGGGGAAATTTGTGGAGAAATTTGGGAATTTTGGGGGAGAACTTTGGGAATTTGGGAGGGAGCAAAGAGGGAATTTGGGACAGAGAAAAGGGGAAATTTGGGAGGAGAAAAGGGGGAATTGGGAATTTGAGGGAGGAAAAGGGGAAAACTGGGATTCTTTTTGGGGAAAAGGGGGGATTTAGGCAAGAAAAGGGGGAATTTGGGGAATTTTGGGAATTCTGGGGGGAAATTTGGAGGGGAAAATAGTGAATTTGGGAAATTTTCAGGGGGAAAATTGGGGAATTTGGGTAGTATTTTGGGAAAAGGGGGAATTTGGGTAGGGGAGTTGGAAATATCCCGGATTTGGGGGATTTTGGGGATTCGAATGTCCCGGATTTTGTGGATTCGGAATTAAAACATCCCAATGGCAAACCCCAAAATTCCCGAGCCACGGATCCAGAGGGGCTCCTCCTTCAGCCCCAAACCCCAAATTTATCCCAAAAATAACCCCAAAATCCCCCCAAAAACTCCTCCATGTCTGAACCCTCCATGCCAGGTTGATCCTGCAGAATTCCCAACGCTTCTCCAACCAAAAAATCCCAAAAAATCCAAAACCACGGATCCAGAGGGGCTCCTCCTTCAGCCCCCAAACCCCAAAATTATCCCAAAACTTCCCAAAAACCCTCAAAAAACCCCCAAAACCTCTCCATCCCTGCTCCAAATCCCCAATATTTTGTATTTTCTGTCTCTCACCGTCGCTGTAGGGGCAGCAGCAGCTCCTCCCTGGCCCAGCCCAGTGTCAAGGCCGAGCCCAAATCCCCCAAAAATCCCTCAAAAAACCCCCAAAACCTCTCCATCCCCGCCCCAAATCCCCAATATTTTACATTTTCACCCTCTCACCGTTGCTGTGGGGCAGCAGCAGCTCCTCCCTGACCCCAAGGCTGATCCCAAGCTCCCCAAATCCCCCCAAACCCCAATATTTTATATCTTCTGCCTCTCACCGTCGCTGTAGGCAGCAGCAGCTCCTCCCTGACCCCAAATCCCCCCAAACCCCCCCAAACCCCCAATATTTTATATTTTTCTGTCTCTCACCGTCGCTGTAGGGCAGCAGCAGCTCCTCCCTGACCCCAAGGGCTGATCCCAAACCCCCCAAATCCCCAATATTTTATATTTTCACCCTCTCACCGTCGCTGTAGGGCAGCAGCAGCTCCAGCCTGACCCCAAATCCCCCCAAACCCCCAATATTTTACATTTTCACCCTCTCACCGTCGCTGTAGGGCAGCAGCAGCTCCTCCCCGGCCCAGCCGGCGCCAAGGCCGAGCCCAGCGCCGATCCCGGCTCCCGCAGGCCGGCGCCCGGCAGCAGCGCCCGCAGCAGCGCGGGGTGGCCGAGGAGGCGGCCAGCAGCTCCTTGAGGATGTTGATGGGCGACACGGTGAGCTCCCAGTTGGTGATGCCGAAGTCGCGCAGGTGGGCGCGGGCGTGGCTGGACAGCCCGGCACGGGTGTCGAAGCCGGCGCCGCAGAACTCGCAGCGCATCAGGCTGAAGGTGCCCGGGTCGAAGTTGGCCACTGGGAAAAGGAACAAGTGATCAGTGAGGGTGTGAGGGCCGCCTGAAACACCGGGATAGCAAAAAATTCCCAAAAAAACCAACCAAAAACCATTGGAAAAGCACCAAAAACCATTGAAAAACCACCAGAAACCATTGAAAAACATCAAAATAAACATCTAAAACCCATCAAAAACAACCCCCAAATTCCACCCCATCAGGCTGAAGGTGCCCGGGTCGGAGTTGGCCACTGGGAAAAGGGACAAGTGATCAGTGAGGGCCGCTGAAACACCGGGATAGCAAAAAAATCCAAAAAAACCCAAGAGGATCCTAAAAAAACACCCAAAAAACCATTGAAAAATCACCAAAACCCACAAAAATCGACCAAAAACCATTGAAAAAACCACCAAAACTCATTGAAAAATCATCCAAAAACCATCAAAAACAACCCCTAAATTCCACCCCATCAGGCTGAAGGTGCCCGGGTCGGAGTTGGCCACTGGGAAGAGGAACAAGTGATCAGTGAGGGAGTGAGGGCCGCCTGAAACACCGGGATAGCAAAAAATCCCAAAAACCCGACCAAAACCCATCGAAAAATCACTAAAAATGATCAAAAACCCATCAAAATCCACCAGAAACCATGGAAAACCCATCAAAATCCTCCCAAATCCTCCCCACCAGGCTGAAGGTGCCCGGGTCGGAGTTGGCCACTGGGAAGAGGAACGAGTGATCAGTGAGGGAGTGAGGGCCGCCTGAAACACCGGGATAGCAAAAAAATCCCAAAAAACCCAAGAGGATCCTAAAAAAACACCCAAAAAACCATTGAAAAACCACCAAAAATCATCAAAAAACAACACCCAAATCCTCCCCACCAGGCTGAAGGTGCCCGGGTCGAAGTTGGCCACTGGGAAAAGGAACAAGTGATCAGTGAGGGAGTGAGGGCCGCCTGAAACACCGGGATAGCAAAAAATTCCAAAAAAAACCAACCGAAACGATCAAAAAACCAATAAAAACCACCAAAAACCCATCAAAATCCACCAGAAACCATCAAAAAACCATCAAGATCCACCCCAAATCCTCCCAGGGAGGCTGAAGGTGCCCGGGTCGGAGTTGGCCACTGGAAAAGGAACAAGTGATCAGTGAGGGAGTGAGGGCCGCCTGAAACACCGGGATAGCAAAAAAATCCAAAAAAACAACCAAAAACCATCGAAAAATCACTAAAAATGATCAAAAAAAAAAATCAAAATCCACCAGAAACCACAAAAACCCATCAAAAACCATCCAAAATCCGCTCCATCAGGCTGAAGGTGCCCGGGTTGGAGTTGGCCACTGGGAAGAGGAACGAGTGATCAGTGAGGGAGTGAGGGCTGCCTGAAACACCGGGATAGCAAAAAAATCCCCAAAAAACCCAAGAGGGATCCTAAAAAAACACCCAAAAAACCATTGAAAAATCACCAAAAATCATCAAAACCCACCAGAAAACCATCGAAAAAACATTGGAAAACCACAACAAACCAACAATAAAACACCAAAAACCATTGAAAAACCATCAAAAACCACCAAGAATCCTCTCCCAAATCTGCTCCATCAGGCCGAAGGTGCCCGGGTCGAAGTTGGCCACTGGAAAAGGAGTACAAGTGATCAGTGAGGGAGTGAGGGCCGCCTGAAACACCGGGATAGCAAAAATCCCAAAAAAACCAACCAAAAACCATTGGAAAATCACTAAAAATGATCAAAAACCCATCAAAATCCACTAGAAACCATCAAAAACCATCAAAATCCACCCAAAATCCTCCCCACCAGGCTGAAGGTGCCCGGGTCGAAGTTGGCCGCTGGGAAAAGGAACAAGTGATCAGTGAGGGTGTGTGAGGCCTGCCAGAAACACCAGGATAGCAAAAAAATTCCCAAAAAAACCGACCAAAAACCATTGAAAAAACACCAAAAAACATCAAAAAAACCATCAAAAACCCATCAAGATCCACCCAAAATCCTCCCCATCAGGCTGAAGGTGCCCCGGGTCGGAGTTGGCCACTGGGAAAAGGAACAAGTGATCAGTGAGGGAGTGAGGGCCGCCTGAAACACCGGGATAGCAAAAAATCCCAAAAAAAACCAAACAAAACTCATTGAAAAAACACCAGAAACCATCGAAAAAACATTGAAAAAACCACCACAAACCAACAATAAAACACCAAAAACCATTGAAAAACCATCAAAAACCACCAAGGAATCCTCTCCCAAATCCTCCCCATCAGGCTGAAGGTGCCCCGGGTCGAAGTTGGCCACTGGGAAGAGGAACGAGTGATCAGTGAGGGAGTGAGGGCCGCCTGAAACACCGGGATAGCAAAAAATCCCAAAAAAAACCCAAGAGGATCCCAAAACATCCCACCCAAACCATGAAAAATCCACCAAAACCCACAAAAATCCACCAGAAACCATCGAAAAACCATTGAAAAACCAAAAAATCAGGAATTCGGTACAAATCCCCCCCCAAAAATCAGGAATTTGGCACAAATCCCCCAAAAAATCAGGAATTCGGCACAAATCCCCCCAAAAAAATCAGGATTCCGGTACAAATCCCCCCAAAAAATCAGGAATTTGGCACAAAACCCCAAAAAATCAGGATTGCGGCACAAATCCCCCCCAAAAAATCCGGAATTGGGCACAAACCCCCCAAAAATCAGGATATTCGGCACAAATCCCCACAAAAAATCAGGAATTCGGCACAAAACCCCCAAAAAATCAGGAATTTGGCACAAATCCCCCCAAAAACTCAAGAATTCGGCAAAAATCTCCCCAAAAAATCAGGATTCGGTACAAATCCCCCCCAAAAAATCAGAATTGGGTACAAATCCCCCAAAAAATCAGGAATTTGGCACAAACCCCCAAAAAATCAGGAATTTGGCACAAATCCCCCAAAAAATCAGGAATTTGGTACAAATCCCCCCAAAAAATCAGGAATTCGGCACAAATCCCCCCCAAAACCTCAGGAATTCGGCACAAAACCCCCCAAAAAATCAGGATTCCGGTACAACTCCCAAAAAATCAGGATTCCGGTACAAATCCCCCAAAAATCAGGAATTCGGCACAAATCCCCCAAAAACTCAGGAATTCGGTACAAATCCCCCCAAAAAATCAGGAATTCGGCACAAATCCCCCAAAAAATAAGGATTCCGGTACAAATCCCCCCAAAAAATCAGGAATTCGGCACAAACCCCCGAAAAACTCAGGAATTCGGCACAAATCCCCCCAAAAAATCAGGAATTCAGCACAAATCCCCCCCAAAAACTCAGGAATTTGGCACAAACCCCCCCAAAAAATCCGGCTTCCGGTACAAACCACCTTTTTTTCTTCTTCTTCTGGAGGAGAACTTCTGCTCGATGGCCTTGACCTCCTCGGCGGAGATGAAGTGGCGCACGTTGTAGCTGACGCCCACGCGGTTGAGGTGGCCGCGCACGTGGTTTGGCCAGGCCGATGCCGTTGTGGAAGCGGTCGGGGCAGTAGGGGCAGCGCCGCTCCTCGTGCCGCAGCGCGCCGGCCTCGGCGCAGAGCAGCTCCTCCAGCTCGGGCCCGGCCGCCGGCGGCGCCTCCTCGTCCTGCGGTGGGTGGCAGCTGGCAGCGCGTCCGGGGCCGGCGCGGGGCCGGCGTGGGCGCGGCGGCGAGCGCCCATCTCCCGCAGCACCACCACCGGCACCGCCGCCCGCAGCTGCCGCCGCTGCCCCTCCGACGCCGCCGCGGCGTCCGCGGCGCGCAGCATGGCGCCGAAGGCGCGCTTCAGCTCCAGCGCCGCCGGAGGGACGGCGACGGCGGCAGCGCCGAAATCCATCTCCAATTCCATCTCCACCTCCTCCTCCTCCTCCTCCTCGGGCCACTCGCGCCGCGGCTCGTCCCGGAGCGCGTCGGCGCCGGCGGCCGCTCTCTTCCTGGGCCGCGGCGGGGAGCGCGGCCGGGGCGAGGAGAAGGCGGGCCGGCGCCGCCTCGGGGAACGGCGCGGCCAGGCCGGCGCGGAGGAAAGCCGGCGGCTCCCCGGCGTCGGGGCGCGGCCAGAACGGCGGCGAAGGCGGCCGGGCCCGGGGCTCGTAGCGCGGAGAGCTCTCCCCGGCACGGAACGGCGTGGGGAGGAGGGAAGAGCCGCTCGGTGGCGCCGAAGAAGTCGGCGGCGCGCCGGGCGGGCCCGAAGGAAATCGCGGCTGGTGCCGGGCCCGCTCGGGGTCGTCGCCGAAGCTCTCGGGCCGCCAGGAGAAGTGGGAGTGCGCGTACCTCAGGTGCTCGGCCAGCACGCGCTCGTCGGGCGCCGGGAAGCCGCAGAGAGCGCAGGCGCTGGGCGCCCGGGCGGCGGCGGCGCCGGCGGGCGGCTCCCGCGCCGGGAAGGGCTGGCACAGGCCGCGGCCCGGCTCGCCGAAGAGCCCCGAGCCGCGGGAGGCGTGCTCCTTCCTCTCCTTGACGTGCATCTTGGCGTGCTGCACGAAGACCTTGGAGGAGTTGGTGCCGAAGACGCACTTGGGGCACTGCAGCCGCGCCTCGCGGCCCTCGTCCGGCAGCTCGTTCAGCTTGCGGATCTCCTGCAGGATGCGGCGCCGCGACTCGCGGTGCAGCCGCCGGTGCCGCTCCAGCGCCGCCGCCTCGCCCAGCGCCCAGCCGCACTCGCCGCAGCGGAAGCGGCGCCGCCCGGCCGGCGCCTCGGCGCCGCGGTTGTGCTGCAGCATGTGCTCCTGCAGGTGCTGCTTGCGCCGGAAGTAGATGCTGCACTCGATGCAGGTGAACACGCCGGGGTTCTCCTCTTCCTCCTCCTCTTCCTCCTCCTCCTCCTCCTCCTCATCGTCGCGCCGGCGCCGCCGCCGGGCCGGTTCCTCCTCCGCCGCCTCCTCGGCCCACGGCTCCGGCGCCGGCCGGCGCGGGCTCTCCGAGGGCTCGCGGAAGGACGGGCCGGCGCCGCTCCACTCGGCCGCGCCCCTCCGGCATTTCTCCGGCCGCTCGGGTCGCTTCGGGTCACTCGGCGGCCGTTTGCGCTCGGCGCCGGGCGGGCGGGCGGGCGGCGGCGGCTCCGGGGAGGCGCGGGCGCGCGCCGGTCGCTCTAAAGTGCTTTCCTCCGGCGCCGCTCCCGGCCCCACGGACGCGTCCCAGGACAAGGCGGCGGCCAGCAGGTCGGGCCGGAACGGCGGCCGCGGGAATTCCGGGCGCTCCGGGGCGCCGGGGCTGGAAGGGAAAGGCGGCGGTGAGGGAACGGGAATTTGGGGGTCGAAGGTTCGGCGGTGATTGGGCAGAAATGGGAAATTTGGGATGGGGACGGATCCAAGCGCAGCTGGAAGAGCCGGAGGGAATTCCAGGGGTTCAACGTGGCAGGGGAGGGGTGGGGAATTTGGGGGTGAAAAACGGGAATTTGGAAAATCAGGGAACTGGAGGATCCAGAGGGAACTGGGATGGATCCAAGGGACTGGGATGGATCCAGAGGACTGGGATGGATCCAGAGGGAACTGGATGGATCCAGAGGAACTGGGATGGATCCAGAGGGAACTGGGATGGATCCAGGGGAACTGGGATGGATCCAAAGGGAACTGGGATGGATCCAGGGGAACTGGGATGGATCCAAAGGGAACTGGGATGGATCCAAAGGGAACTGGGATGGATCCAGGGGAACTGGGATGGATCCAGGGGAACTGGATGGATCAAAGGGAACTGGGATGGATCCAAAGGGGAACTGGGATGGATCCAGGGGAACTGGATGGATCCAGGGGAACTGGATGGATCCAAGGGAACTGGGATGGATCCAAAGGGAACTGGGATGGATCCAGAGGAACTGGGATGGATTCCAAAGGGAACTGGGATGGATC
>JBBAXF010000308.1:0-17000 GCA_037837765.1 Delichon dasypus | reverse complement strand
CCTGTGTGACCGTGGTGACACCCATGTGGCCATGGTGACGCCCGTGTGACCGCGGTGGCACCTGTTTGGTGGAGGAGGTTTGAGGAGAATTTTGGGAACTCTTGGTGCCACTTTGGGAACTCTTGGTGCCATTTTGGGATGGAACAAGGCCATTTTAGGAAATTTTGGTGCCATTTTGGGAACTTTTGGTGCCATTTTAGGAACTTTTGGTGCCACTTTGGAAACTCTTGGTGCCATTTTGGGAACTCTTGGTGCCATTTTGGGATGGAACAAGGCCATTTTAGTAAATTTTGGTGCCATTTTGGGAACTTTTGGTGCCATTTTAGGAACTTTTGGTGCCATTTTGGGAACACCCTCTCCTCGCCATCCGCCCCTCCCACCACCACTTGTCGCCCCCCATCCCCTTCCCCGTCCCCAGACCCCAAACCGAGCGCAGCCTCCAAACCCCAGCGATTTCCCGGGGGATTCGGCGCCGGGGACGCTTTGGGATGAGGATTTGGGCCCCCCAGGCCGTTCCCTGAGCCCGCTGTGCCCCCCAGGCCGCCCGGAGCCGTTGGTTTTCCACATCCCGCAGTCGTTTTTCGAGGCTCTGCAGCAGCGAATCTCCAGCGGCAGCGGCAAGAAGAGGCTCCCCAACTCCACCACGGGTGAGGGGAGAGGGGGAAAACACGGAGGAACCGCGGGGAAAACACGGCTGGGGGAGGAGTTTGGGGGGTGGTTGGCGGCTGGGGGGGTTCGGGGATTTTGGGGGATTTTTTGGGGATTTTTTGGGGATTTTTCAGGGATTTTTTTGGGATTTTTGGGGGATTTTTTTGGGATTTTTGGGGATTTTTGGGGGATTTTTGTGGATTTTTTGTGGATTTTTCGGGGATTTTTGGGGATTTTTTGTGGATTTTTCAGGGATTTTTTGGGGATTTTTTGTGGATTTTTCAGGGATTTTTTTGGGATTTTTCGGGGATTTTTTGGGGATTTTTGGGGGATTTTTGGGGGATTTTTTGTGGATTTTCAGGGATTTTTTGGGGATTTTTGGGGTTTTTTGGGGATTTTTTGTGGATTTTTGTGGATTTTTGGGGGATTTTTTGTGGATTTTTGGTGATTTTTCAGGGATTTTTTGTGGATTTGGGGGGATTTTTTGTGGATTTTTGGGGATTTTTGGGGATTTTTTGTGGATTTTTGTGGATTTTTAGGGGATTTTTTGTGGATTTTCATTGGATTTTTAGGGGATTTTCCTTGAATTTTTGTGGATTTTTTGGGGATTTTTTGGGGATTTTTTGGGGATTTTCCTTGGATTTTTTCATGGATTTTCCTTGGATTTTTGTGGATTTTTTGTGGATTTTCCTTGGATTTTTCATGGAGTTTCCTTGGATTTTTGGTGCATTTTTGGTGGATTTTTCGTGGAATTTTTTTGTGTGATTTTTTTGTGGCCTTTTCATGGACTTTTCATGGATTTTTTATGGATTTTCCTTGGATTTTTCGTGGATTTTTCCTTCTCGATTTTCCCAGTGGGAAATCATGAGAGGGGGGAAAAACAGGGGAGAGGGAGAGGGCGGAAAAATAAAAGAGAGGGGGAACAGGGGTGAAAATAAAGGGAGAAAAAAGAGGGATAAAACGGGAAAAAGGGTGAAATAAGGGATAAAAAATGGGGAAATGGGGAGAAGGAGGGAGGGACGAAAAAAATAAAGGCAGAAAAAAAAGAGAGATGGGGAAAGGTAAAAATGGGAGGAAGAGGGAAAAATAAAGGGAATAAATGGAGAAAAGAGGTAAAAATGTGGAGAAAAAGAGGCAAAAAGTGAGGGGGGGAAAAGGAAAGGAGAGGAAAAATAGAGGGGGAAGAGGAGGAATAAGGGGAAAAGTAAAGAGGGGGAAGAGACAGAAAAAGGAAGGAAAAAAGGGGGAAAGAGGCAAAAAGGGACAGAAAAGAAAAAGGGAAAAGGGAAAAGGGGGGAAATGGAGGGGAAAAGGGTTGAGGAGGGGGAAAGAGGCAAAAAAGGGGGAGAAAAAGGAAAGAGACAAAGGGGAAAAGAGGCAAAAAGGGGGAAAATAGAGGAAAAAATGGAGGGAAAAAAGGGGTGAAGGAGGGGGGAAGAGTCAAAAAAGGAGAGAAAGGAAAGAGACAGGAAAAGAGGAAAAAAAAGGGGGAAAAGAGACAGGGGAAAAGGAAAAAAGGGTTGAGGAGGGGAAAAGAGGCAAAAAAGGGGAAAAGAGGCAAAAAAAGGGGAGAAAAAGGAAAGAGACAAAGGGGAAAAGAGGGGAAAATGGAGGAAAACAGACGGGAAAAGGAAAAGGAGGAAAAGAGACAGGGGGAAAAGGGAAAAAAAAAGGGAAAAAGGGTTGAGGAGGGGGAAAAGAGTCAAAAAGGGGGAAAGAGGCAAAATGGAGAGAAAGGAAAGAGACAAAGGGGGAAAGAGGGAAAAGGGAGGAAAAGAGACGGGAAAAGGAAAAAAGGGGAAAAGAGACGGGAAAAGGAAAAAGGGGGAAAGGGTTGAGGAGAGAGAAAAGAGGCAAAAAAGGGGAAAAGAGGGGAAAAAATGGAGGGGAAAAAAGGGGTGAAGGAGGGGGGAAGAGTCAAAAAGGGAAAGAGGCAAAATGGGGGAGAAAGGAAAGAGACAAAGGGGAAAAGAGGGGAAAAGGGAGGAAAAGGGAAAAAGGGGTGAAGGAAAAAAGGGGTTGAGGAGGGGGAAAGAGGCAAAAAAAGGAGGAAAAGAGACCAAAAATGGGGGAAGGAGGGGACAGACGAACAGGGCTGCTAAAACAAAGAGGGACGACGGAAGTTGGGGGGTTGAAAAAGAGCAAAGGGGCTGAAGCCCCCCCGACCCCCTCCCCGACCCTCCCCGACCCCTCCCCGACCCCTCCCCGACCCCTCCCCGACCCCTCCCCGACCCCTCCCCGACCCCTCCCCGCAGCCTTCGTGCGCAGGGACGCGCTGCCCCTGGGCACCTTCTCCAAGTACACCTGGCACATCACCAACGTCCTGCACGTGAAGCAGATCTTCGACACGCCCGAGGTAAGGCCGGGGTGAGACCCCCGAGCCCCCCCGAGCCCCCCCGAGCCCCCCAGAGCCCCTCGGAGCCCCCCCCGAAGCCCCTCGGAGCCCCCCGGAGCCCTCCGGAGCCCCTCGGAGCCTCTCGGAGCCCCCCGGAGCCCCTCAGAGACCCCCGGAGTCTCTCAGAGCCACCCGGAGCCCCTCGGAGCCCCTCAGAGCCCCCCCCGAGCCCCTCGGAGCCCCCCCGAGCCCCCCGGAGCCCCTCGGATCCCCCCAGAGCCCCCCGGAACCCTCCCGGAGCCCCTCAGAGCCCCCCGGAACTCCCTCGGAGCCCCCCAGAGCCCCCCCGAGCCCCCCGGAGCCCCTCGGAGCCCCCCCGAGCCCCCCAGAGCCCCTCGGAGCCCCCCCGAGCCCCCCGGAGCCCCCCCGGAGCCCCCCCGAACCCCCCCGGAGCCCCTCGGAGCCCCTCAGAGCCCCCCGAAGCCCCCCCGGAGCCCCTCAGAGCCCCCCGGAGCCCCCCCGAGCCCCTCAGAGCCCCCCGGAGCCCCTCAGAGCCCCCCGAAGCCCCCCCGGAGCCCCTCAGAGCCCCCCGAAGCCCCCCCGAGCCCCTCAGAGCCCCCGGAGCCCCTCGGAGCCCCCCCGAGCCCCTCGGAGCCTCTCGGAGTCCCTTGGAACCCCCCCGGAGCCCCCCGGAGTCCCTCTGAGCCCCCCCGAGCCCCTCTGAGCCCCCCGGAGCCCCTCGGAGCACCCCCGAGCCCCTCGGAGCCCCCCCAAGCCCCTCGGAGCCCCCGGAGCCCCCCGAACCCCCCCGGAGCCCCTCAGAGCCCCCCCCGAGCCCCCCGGAGCCCCCCGAGCGCTGCCCGGCCCCGCAGGTGCCGCTGGAGATCACCCGCAGCTTCGTGCAGAACCGCGACGGCTCCTTCGAGCCCTTCCGCAGCCCCCGCGTGGAGCCGGAGAGCGCGGCCGGGGCACAACAGCAACAACAGCAACAACAGCAACAACCGCTGCGGCCGCTGGAGCTGCAGACCTTCCTGCGAGTGGGTGAGAGCGGGGGGACCCCGAACACAGCGGGGGAGCACGGGGGGACCCCGAAACACGGCGGGGGGACCCCGAAACACAGCGGGGGGAGCACGGGGGGGACCCCGAAACACAGCTGGAGGGGCGGGGGGACCCCGAAACAGGCCGGGAGGGGCACGGGGGGGACCCGAAACAGGCCGGGAAGGGCGGGGGGGACCCCAAAACCCAGCTGGAAAGGGCAGGGGGGGACCCCAAAACAGGCACAGGAAGGAGAGGGTGGGACCTCAACCCCAAGGAGGGGCAGGGTGGGACCCCAAAACCCAGCTGGAAAGGGCAGGGTGGGACCCCAAAACAACCCCTGCTGCGGCCCCTGGAGCTGCAGACCTTCCTCAGAGTTGGAGGGGCCACGGGGGGAACAGGGGGACCCCAAAACCCAGCGGGAGGAGCACGGGGGGGCTCCCCGAGGCACAGGGGGGCTCCCCAAAGCACAGGGGGGCTCCCCCAGGCACAGGGGGCTCCCCGAGGCACAGGGGGGATCCCCCAGGCACAGGGGGGTTCCAGGGGATCCCCCAGGCCCAGGGGGCTCCAGGGGGTCTCCCCCAGGCCCAGGGGTCCCCCCCAGCCACCCCCCGTTCCCACGCCCCCCCAGGCCACACGTCCCCCCACGCAGAAGGAGCCGACGCCGTTCACCATCGAGTGGATCCCCGACATCCTGCCCCGCTCCCGCCTGGGCGAGCTGCGCCTCAAGTTCCAGTACGGCCACCACGGGGGGCCCCGGCAGCCCCCCACCCGCGGGACCCCCCCCGCCCGCGGGACCCCCCCCGCCCAGCCCCTGGCACCCCTGGGTGCCGTCGCCTTCCCCTGAGCGCCCCCCCACCCCAGGATGGAACCCCCGCAATAAACGGGCACCCCCCGAGCGCGCCGGGCGTCTGTGGGGGGCACACGGGGCGGGGAGGGGAAATGGGGGACCCCCGGGATGGGGGGGAACTGGGAGACCCCCGAAATAGGGGGGGAAGGGGGAAAGGAGTGGGAGATCCCCAAAGTGAGGGGCACCTAGGATACCCCCCAAAAAGGGGGGGGGGGAAAGGAGCTAGAACACCTCCAGAATTGGGGGGGAACCTGAGAGACCCCCAAAAAGGGGGAGGAAAGGAGGTGGGAGACCCCCAGAATTGGGGGGGAAACCTGGGAGACCCCCAAAAAGTGGGGGATAGGAGTGGGAGACCCCCAGAAAGGGAGGGGGCACCTAGGAGACCCCAAAATAGGGGGGAAAGGAGAGGGAGACCCCCAAAAAGGGAGGGGGCACCTGGGAGACCCCCAAAAAAGGGAGAAAAGGAGAGATGCCTGGGAGACCCCCAAAAAGGGGGGGTAAGGGAACTGGGGGACCCCCAAAAGAGGGGGGAACATGGGAGACCCCCAAAAAGGGACAGAAAAGGACCCTCAAAATGAGGGGGGGTTGCGTGAGATGCTTGGGAGACCCCCAAAATAGGGGGGAAGGGAGCTGGGGGGGGACACCTGGGGAGACCCCAAAATGAGGGGGGGAAGAAGTGGGGGCATCCAGGAGACCCCCGAAATGAGGAGGGAGGAAGGGGAGGCGCACCCCCCAGATCCCCCCAGTATCCCCCCAGTATCCCCAGTATCACCCCAGTATCCCCAGTATCACCCCAGTGCCCCCAGTATCCCCAGTATCCTCAGTATCCCCAGTGTCCCCAGTGTCCCCAGTATCCCAGTGTCCCAGTGTCCCCAGTATCCCAGTATCCCCAGTATCCCAGTATCCCCAGTATCCCCAGTGTCCCCAGTGTCCCCAGTGTCCCCAGTATCCCCCAGTATCCCCAGTATCCCCAGTATCCCCAGTATTCCCCCAGTATCCCCAGTATCCCCAGTATCCCCCCAGTATCCCCAGTATCCCAGTGCCCCCAGTATCCCCAGTATCCCCAGTATCCCAGTATCCCCAGTATCCCCAGTATCCCCAGTGCCCCAGTATCCCAGTGTCCCCAGTATCCCCAGTATCCCAGTATCCCCCCAGTATCCCCAGTATCCCCCAGTATCCCCAGTATCCCAGTATTCCCAGTATCCCAGTATCCCCAGTATCCCCAGTGCCCCCAGTATCCCCAGTATCCCCAGTATCCCCCCAGTATCACCCAGTATTCCCAGTATCCCCAGTATCCCAGTATCCCCCCAGTATCCCCAGTATCCCCCCCAGTATCCCCAGTATCCCCAGTATTCCAGTATCCCAGTATCCCCAGTATCCCAGTGCCCCCAGTATCCCCAGTATCCCCAGTGCCCCCAGTATTCCCAGTATCCCCAGTATCCCCCCAGTATCACCCAGTATCCCCAGTATCCCCAGTGCCCCCAGTATCCCCAGTATCCCAGTATCCCCAGTATCCCCAGTATCCCCCAGTATCCCCAGTATCACCCAGTATTCCCAGTATCCCCCAGTATCCCAGTATCCCCCCAGTATCCCCAGTATCCCCCCAGTATCCCCAGTATCCCCAGTATTCCCAGTATCCCAGTATCCCCAGTATCCCCAGTGTCCCCAGTATCCCCAGTATCCCCCCAGTATCCCCAGTATCCCCAGTATCCCAGTATCCCCAGTATCCCCAGTACCCCCAGTATCCCCAGTATCCCAGTATCCCCAGTATCCCTCCAGTATCCCCAGTATCCCCAGTATCCCCAGTATTCCCAGTATCCCAGTATCCCCAGTATCCCCAGTATCCCCCCAGTATCCCCAGTATCCCCAGTATCCCCAGTATCCCCAGTATCCCCAGTATTCCCAGTATCCCCCCAGTATCCCCAGTATCCCCAGTATCCCCAGTATCCCCAGTATTCCCAGTATCCCAGTATCCCCAGTATCCCCAGTATCCCCCCAGTATCCCCAGTATCCCCAGTATCCCCAGTATCCCCCCAGTATCCCCAGTATCCCCAGTATCCCCCCAGTGTCCCCAGTATCCCCAGTATCACCCCAGTATTCCCAGTATCCCCAGTATCCCGCGCTCCCCGCGCTGACCTCCCGCCGCCAGGGGGCGCTGCCGCCTCGCCTCGAGCCAAGATGGCGGCGGCCCGCGCGCGCGCTGAGGGTGAGGGGAGACGGGAATGGGAAAAAAACAGCGAAATTGGGGAAAAAACAGCGAAAATGGGGAAAAAAAACAGCGAAAATGGGGAAAACAACAGAGAAATGGGAAAAAACAGCGAAAATTGGGGGGAAAACAGCGAAATTGGGGGGAAAACAGCGAAATTGGGGAAAAAAACAGCGAAATTGGGGGAAAAACAGCGAAATTGGGGAAAAACAGCGAAATTGGGGAAAACCAGCGAAATTGGGGAAAAAACCAGCGAAATTGGGGGGGAAAACAGCGAAATGGGGAAAAAAACAGCGAAAATGGGGAAAAAAAACCAGCGAAAATGGGGAAAAACTCCGGGACGGGGAACAGCACCGAGAATGGAGAGCAACAGCCAGGAATGGGGAACAACTCCGGGATAGGGAACGGCGCCGGGAATGGGAGAACAACCCGGGAATGGGGACAGCGGGGAGCGGGGAGAGCCGGGGCGCTGAGGGGACACTGGGGACACTGGGGATACTGGGGATACTGGGACACTGGGGTGATACTGGGGACACTGGGATACTGGGATGGGGACACTGGGACACTGGGAATGGGAAACACTGGGGACACTGGGGATGGGGGTGACAAGGGACACTGGGGATGGTGACACTGGCTTTGGGGACACTGGGGATGGGGGTGACAAGGCACACGGGTTTTGGGGGACACTGGGTAGGAGGAACAAAGGCTGTGGTGACACTGGGGACAGGGTCACTGGCTGTGGGGTCACACCAGCGCTGTCCCGCTCCGTGGGGCTCCTGGGGACACACGGGCTGTTGCTGGGGACAGGGCACCGGGGGTGTCCCCCTGCCAGGCCTGTCCCCAGCCCTGTCCCCTCGGCAGGTCCTTCCTGTGCCCTCCACGTCCCCAGCGCCACACGGCAGCTCCACACCACCCCTGCCTGCCTCAAGGTGAGTCCTGGGGGACCCCACGGTGTCCCCGTGTCCCCCTGACCCCACAGTTGTGTCCCTGTATCCCCCTGACCCTGTGGCTGTGTCCCCGTCTCCCCTGACCCCGCAGTGTCCCCTGACCCTGTGGTGATCCCCTGACCCCGTGGCTGTGTCCCCATGTCTCCTGACCCCATGGTGTCCCCTGGTCCCACAGCTGTGTCCCTGTGTTCCCTGACCCACGGCTGTGTTCCTGTGTCCCCCTGACCCCACGGTGACCCCCTGATCCCGTGGCTGTGTCCCCGTGTCCCCTGACCCGAGTTTCCCCTGACCCTGTGGCTGTGTCCCTATGTCCCCTGACCCTGAGTGTCCCCCTGACCCCGCAGTGTCCCCTGACCCCATGGTGTCCCCTGACCCCGCTCCTGTGTCCCCTGACCCCGTGGCTGTGTCCCTATGTCCCCTGACCCCATGGTGTCCCTGTGTCCCTTGACCCCCAAGTGTCCCCTGACCCTATGGCTGTGTCCCCGTGTCCCCCTGACCCCATGGTGTCCCCTGACCCTATGGCTGTGTCCCCGTGTCCCCCTGACCCCATGGTGTCCCCTGGTCCCACAGCTGTGTCCTTGTGTCCCCCTGACCCCGCAGCTGTGTCCCCATGTCCCCTGACCCCGTGGCTGTGTCCCCGTGTCCCCTGACCCCGCAGCTGTGTCCACGTGTCCCCTGACCCCGTGGCTGTGTCCCCTGACCCCGCAGTGTCCCCTGACCCCATGGCTGTGTCCCCATGGTGTCCCCATGTCCCCTGACCCCGTGGTGTCCCCTGACCCCGCGGCTGTGTCCCCTGACCCCATGGCTGTGTCCCTGTGTCCCCTGACCCCGCGGCTGTGTCCCCATCTCCCCCTGACCCCATGGTGTCCCTGTGTCCCCTGACCCCATGGTGTCCCCTGACCCTGCAGCTGTGTCCCTGTGTCCCCTGACCCTGAGTGTCCCCTGACCCCATGGTGTCCCCATGTCCCCCTGACCCCGTGGTGTCCCCTGACCCTGCAGCTGTGTCCCTGTGTCCCCTGACCCCGCTGTCCCCACAGACGCGGGCGGCGCGGGTGCGCGTGGGCAAGGGTGACAAGATGGTGACGTACGAGCAGGCGCACGCGCCCCACTACATCGGCCACCGCAAGGGCTGGCTGTCCCTGCACACCGGTGGGTGACACGGGGACACGGCGTGCTCCTGCTGGGGACAGGGGGGACAGGGGGGCACCGTGGTCACAGGGTGATTGGGGACACGGACGGGGACACAGGGACAGGGATGGGCACACAGGGACAGGGATGGGGACACAGGGACAGGGATGGGGACACAGGGACAGGCATGGGCACACAGGGGACAGGGGGGCACCGTGGTCACAGGGTGCTCGGGGACACGGACGGGGAAACAGGGACAGGGATGGGCACACAGGGATGGGCACACAGGGACAGGGATGGGCACACAGGGATGGGCACACAGGGGACAGGAGGGTACCGTGGTCACAGGGATGGGGCACAGAGGGACAGGGATGGGCACACAGGGACAGGGATGGGGACACAGGGGACTGTGGGCATGGCCCGTGGGGCACAGTGAGGACACAGGGGACTGTGGGTCACGTGGGCATAATGGGGGGCACTGGGACATCGTGGGGATGGGGACAGGGACATGTGGGGCACAAGGACACGGGGACAGGGACATGTGGGGTGCGTGGGCACGGTGTGGGCAGGGGGGTGTGGGACTGACGGACGTTGTGGGGATGGGACACAAGGACACGTGGACACAGTGACACGTGGCACCCGTGGGCATCCTGGGGACAGAACACACAGCTCCTGTGCTGCCAGGCCCCCGGTGGCATGGCCAGGGCCACCAGTGCCACCAGTGCCACCAGCACCGTGTCCCCTGAGGGAGGCTGTGCGGCGAGGCGGGCGGTCACTGGTGCCAACAGTGTCACCAATGCCACCCCAGTGTCCCCCAGAGAACCTGTGTGGCAAGGTGGGAGCAGCACAGTGGGCAGTGACCAGTGTCACCAGTGTCACCTGGTGTCTCCTCAGGGAACCTGTGCGGCGAGGCGGGCGGTGACCAGTGTCACCAGTGTCACCCATGTCACCAGTGTCACCAGTGTCACCTGGTGTCCCCTCAGGGAACCTGTGCAGCGAGGCGGGCGGTGACCAGTGTCACCAGTGTCACCAATGTCCCCAATGTCCCCCGTGTCCCCAATGTCCCCAATGTCCCCAATGTCCCCGGTGTCCCCAGGGAACCTGTGCGGCGAGGCGGGCGCGGCGCAGCGGGCAGTGACTGGTGCCAGCAGTGTCACCGGTGTCCCCAATGTCCCCAATGTCCCCGGTGTCCCCAGGGAACCTGTGCGGCGAGGCGGGCAGTGACCGGTGTCACCAATGTCACCCGTGTCCCCAATGTCCCCAATGCCCCCCAGGGAACCTGTGCGGCGAGGCGGGCACGGTGCAGCGGGCAGTCACTGGTGCCAGCAGTGTCACCGGTGTCCCCCGTGTCCCCAATGTCCCCGGTGTCCCCAGGGAACCTGTGCGGCGAGGCGGGCAGTGACCGGTGTCACCAATGTCACCCGTGTCCCCAATGTCCCCGGTGTCCCCAGAGAACCTGTGCGGCGAGGCGGGCGCGGCGCAGCGGGCAGTGACTGGTGCCAGCAGTGTCACCGGTGTCCCCCGTGTCCCCAATGTCCCCGGTGTCCCCAGGGAACCTGTGCGGCGAGGCGGGCAGTGACCGGTGTCACCAATGTCACCCGTGTCCCCAATGTCCCCAATGCCCCCCAGAGAACCTGTGCGGCGAGGCGGGCGCGGCGCAGCGGGCAGTCACTGGTGCCAGCAGTGTCACCAATGTCACCAGTGTCCCCCGTGTCCCCCAGGGAACCTGTGCGGCGAGGCGGGTGCGGCGCAGCGGGCAGTCACTGGTGCCAGCAGTGTCACCAATGTCCCCAATGTCCCCCGTGTCCCCAATGTCACCAGTGTCCCCCGTGTCCCCAATGTCACCAGTGTCCCCCGTGTCCCCCAGGGAACCTGTGCGGCGAGGCAGGCGCGGCGCAGCGGGCAGTCACTGGTGCCAGCAGTGTCACCAATGTCCCCAATGTCCCCAATGTCCCCCAGGGAACCTGTGCGGCGAGGCGGGCGCGGCGCAGCGGGCAGTGACCGGTGTCACCAGTGTCACCAATGTCCCCAATGTCCCCAATGTCCCCAATGTCCCCAGGGAACCTGTGCGGCGAGGCGGGCGCGGCGCAGCGGGCAGTGACCGGTGTCACCAGTGTCACCAATGTCCCCAATGTCCCCAATGTCCCCAATGTCCCCAGGGAACCTGTGCGGCGAGGCGGGCGCGGCGCAGCGGGCAGTGACCGGTGTCACCAGTGTCACCAATGTCCCCCGTGCCCCCAGGGAACCTGTGCGGCGAGGCGGGCGTGGCACAGCGGGCAGTGACTGGTGCCAGCAGTGTCCCCAATGTCCCCAATGTCCCCATGCCCCCAGGGAACCTGTGCGGCGAGGCGGGCGCGGCGCAGCGGGCTCTGGAGGACGCCTTCCTGCGGCGGTTCCTGCACGGGACGTTCCCGGGGCTGCTGGCGGACGAGGTGGTGCTGAAGCGCCGCGGGAACCTGCTGGTGATCTGTGCCCTGCTGGGCCGGGCGCTGCCGCCCCACAAGCTCTACTTCCTGCAGGGCTACAGCGAGACCCTGCTGGGGCACCTCTACAAGTGCCCCGTGCGCCTGGAGCTGCAGACCGTGCCCGCACGCGTGCCCTACAAGTACCTGTAGGGCTGGGAATAAACCCATAGCTTTGAACACGAGTGCTCTGTGTGTGCCCGCTGTGCCCTACAAGTACCTGTAGGGCCGGGAATAAACCCATAGCCTTGAACAGGGAATGCTCTGTGTGTGCCCACTGTGCCCTACAAGTACCTGTAGGGCCGGGAATAAACCCATAGCCTTGAACAGGGAATGCTCTGTGTGTGCCAGCTGTGCCCTACAAGTACCTGTAGGGCCAGGAATAAACCCATAGACCTTTATCAGGTACACTCTGTGTGCCCTACAAGTACCTGTAGGGCCGGGAATAAACCCATAGCCTTGAACAGGGAATGCTCTGTGTGTGCCAGCTGTGCCCTACAAGTGCCTGTAGGGCCAGGAATAAACCTATAGACATTTATCAGGAATGCTCTGTGTGTGCCAGCTGTGCCCTACAAGTACCTGTAGGGCCGGGAATAAACCCATAGCCTTGAACACGAGTGCTCTGTGTGTGCCCACTGTGCCCTACAAGCACCTGTAGGGCCGGGAATAAACCCATAGCCTTGAACAGGGAATGCTCTGGGGTGTGCCAGCTGTGCCCTACAAGTACTTGTAGGGCCGGGAATAAACCCATAGCTTTGAACAGGATGCTCTGGGGTGTGCCAGCTGTGCCCTACAAGTACCTGTATAAACCTATAAACCTTGAACAGGAGTGCTCTGTGTGTGCCCACTGTGCCCTACAAGTACCTGTAGGGCCGGGAATAAACCTATAGCCTTGAACAGGAGTGCTCTGTAAATGTCCCTATGGAATGCTCTGGGGTGTGCCAGCTGTGCCCTACAAGTGCCTGTAGGGCCGGGAATAAACCCATAGCCTTGAACAGGGAGTGCTCTGTGTGTGCCAGCTGTGCCCTACAAGTACCTGTAGGGCCGGGAATAAACCCATAGCCTTGAACAGGATGCTCTGGGGTGTGCCAGCTGTGCCCTACAAGTACCTGTAGGGCCAGGAATAAACCTATAGACATTTATCAGGAATGCTCTGTGTGTGCCCCACTGTGCCCTACAAGTACCTGTAGGGCCGGGAATAAACCCATAGACATTTATCAGGAGTGCTCTGGGGTGTGCCAGCTGTGCCCTACAAGCACCTGTAGGGCCGGGAATAAACCCATAGCCTTGAACACGAGTGCTCTGTGTGTGCCCACTGTGCCCTACAAGCACCTGTAGGGCCGGGAATAAACCCATAGCCTTGAACACAAGTGCTCTGGGTGTGCCCGCTGTGCCCTACAAATGCCTGTATAAACCTATAAACCTCGAACAGGGAATGTTCTGTAGATGTCTCTGTGGAATGCTCTGGGATGACGTCCCTGTGACCCCCGTGTCCGTGTGGCCATGTCCTGCACGATGGCCCTGTGCCCCACATGGCCCTGTGCCCCACATGACCCTGTGCCCCACATGGCCCTGTCCCCACAGTGTCCCTGTGACCCACAGTGTCCCTGTCCCCAGTGTCCCTGTCCCCAGTGTCCCTGTCCCCACGGTGTCCCTGTCCCCAGTGTCCCTGTCCCCAGTGTCCCTGTCCCCACGGTGTCCCTGTCCCCACAGTGTCCCTGTCCCCAGTGTCCCTGTCCCCAGTGTCCCTGTCCCCACGGTGTCCCTGTGACCCACAGTGTCCCTGTCCCCAGTGTCCCTGTGACCCACAGTGTCCCTGTCCCCATGGTGTCCTGTCCCCAGTGGCCCTGTCCCCATGGTGTCCCTGTGACCCACAGTGTCCCTGTCCCCATGGTGTCCTGTCCCCAGTGGCCCTGTCCCCATGGTGTCCCTGTCCCCACAGTGTCCCTGTCCCCATGGTGTCCCTGTCCCCAGTGTCCCTGTCCCCAGGGTGTTCATGTCCCTGTCCCCACGGTGTCCCTGTCCCCACAGTGTCCCTGTCCCCAGTGTCCCTGTCCCCAGTGTCCCTGTCCCCAGTGTCCCTGTCCCCAGGGTGTTCATGTCCCTGTCCCCACCGTGTCCCTGGCCCTGTGCCCCACATGCCCCTCGTGTCCTGTCCCCGTGTCCCCAGCCCGTGTGACACTTGGGACCCGAGGCTCGCCCATCCCAGTCCAACCAGTGCAGGCTGTGACAAAAACCAGTTTAAATAGAGGGGGGGAGGGGCACGGGGGGGAGTGGGGGGCGGGGGGGCTCAGCCCTTCCCGGACGCCTTGGCCTTGTCCTTGTCCTTGTCCTTGTCCTTGTCCTTGGCCGTGTCCGTGTCCTTCCTGAAGTAGGGGTTGTCGATGCCCAGCCCTGTCCCCTGTGCCGCGTCCCCCGGCGCGTCCTCCACTGCTGGCAACCGCGGCCTGGGCCCTGTGGGGACAATGGCACGGTGCCAGCCTGTCCCTGTCCCCGTCCCTGTCCCCGTCCCCGTCCCCGTCCCCGTCCCTGTCCCCATCCCTGTCCCTGTCCCTGTCCCCGTCCCCATCCCTGTCCCTGTCCTCGTCCTTGTCCCCGTCCCCGTCCCCGTCCCTGTCCCTGTCCCTGTCCCCAGGCTGAAGGGGACACGGGGACAGGGTGGGGACAACAGGGACGGTGCCCGGCTGTCCTTGTGCCCGAGGAGGTGACACTGTCCCAGTGTGTCCCTGTCCCCGGGAGGTGGCACGGGGGTGCAGTGGCGCCAGTGCCCGGCTGTCCCTGTCCCTGCGGTAACACTGTCCCGGTGTCCCCGTCCCCGGGGTGACACTGTCCCGGTGTCCCTGTCCCTGTCCCTGTCCCGCTGTCCCCGTTGTCCCCGATGTCCCCGCTGTCCCCGTGTCGCTGTCCCGCTGTCCCCGTGTCCCTGTCCCGGTGTCCCTGTCCCTGTCCCACTGTCCCGCTGTCCCGCTGTCCCCCCGTACCGATGTAGCTGAGCAGCACGGGCAGGAAGGCCAGGCCGTGTGCCAGCCCCACCAGGGTGATGATGAGGTTGAGGCGGAAGAAGAAGATCTGGATGAGCCGCGCCTTGGCGAACGCCAGCACCACCACGCCCGGCAGGTTGGTCATGGCCACCCCGGCCACCACCTGCGGCAACAGCGGCCACCCTCGGTGACATCGGCAGGGGACAGCGTCCCACGGTGTCACCCCCGGCCCCGGGAGGGCTTGGGGTCCCCACGGTGTCACCCCCGGCCCCGGGAGGGCTTGGGGTCCGCACGGTGTCACCCCCGGCCCCGGGAGGGCTTGGGGGTCCCACGGTGTCACCCCCGGCCCCGGGAGGGCTTGGGGTCCCCACGGTGTCACCCCCGGCCCCGGGAGGGTTTGTGGAGTCCCCACGGTGTCACCCCCGGCCCCGGGAGGGTTTGGGGTCCCCACGGTGTCACCTTGTCCCCAGCAGGGTTTGGGGTCCCCACGGTGTCACCCCCGGCCCCGGGAGGGCTTGGGGGTCCCACGGTGTCACCCCTGTCCCCAGGAGTGGGGGTGTCCCACAATGTCACCCCTGTCCCCAGCAGCATTTGGGGTCTCTCGGTGTCACCCCCCTCCCAGCAGGGTTTGGGGTCTCACGGTGTCACCCCCGGCCCCGGGAGGGCTTGGGGTCCCCACGGTGTCACCCTGTCCCCAGCAGGGTTTGGGGTCCCCATGGTGTCACCGCTGTCCCCAAAAGTGGGGGTGACCCACAATGTCACCCTGTCCCCAGCAGGGTTTGGGGTCCCCTCAGTGTCACCCCCGGCCCCGGGAGGGTTTGGGGTCCCCTCAGTGTCACCCCTGTCCCCAGCAGGGTTTGGGGTCCCTCAGTGTCACCCCCCTCCCAGCAGGGTTTGGGGTCCCTCGGTGTCCCCCGTGCCCACCTTGCTGCCCATGGTGACAGTGGCCTCGGCGGCTCGTGCCACCCGCGTGGGCTGCTGGCTGCGGGCGAAGGCGCAGGTGATGTGGGACACGAACTCCACCGAGATGCCCACGGCCTGTGGGGACACGGGGCTGTCACCCCCGAGCCACCCCGTGTGCCCTGTGCCACCCACCTGTCCCGAGTCCCTGTGCCATCCCACGCCTCCCTGCCACCCCACACATCCCATGTCCCTGTGCCACCCCGTGTGTCCTGTGTCCCTGTGCCACCCACCTGTCCCGAGTCCCCGTGCCATCCCACGCCTCCCTGCCACCCCACACGTCCCATGTCCCTGTGCCACCCTGTGCTTCCTGTGTCCCAGTGCCACCCCATGTCCTCATGCCGCTCTGTGTGCCCAAACCCCGTGCCACCTGACACATCCCACATCCATGTGCCACCCCACATGCCCCGTGTCCCTGTGCCATCCCTTGTGTCTGTGCCACCCCACATCCCCCATGTCCCTGTGCCACCCCACATGCCCCGTGTCCCTGTGCCACCCCACATGCCCTGTGTCCCTGTGCCATCCCATGTCCCCGTGCCACCCCACATCCCCCATGTCCCTGTGCCACCCCACATTTCCTGTGTCCCTGTGCCATCCCTTGTGTCTGTGCCACCCCACATCCCCCGTGTCCCTGTGCCACCCCACATTTCCCGTGTCCCTGTGCCATCCCATGTCCCTGTGCCACCCCACATCCCCCGTGTCCCTGTGCCACCCCACATCCCCCGTGTCCCTGTGCCACCGCATGTTCCTGTGCCACCCCAGGTCCCTGTGCCACCCCAGGTCCCTGTGCCACCCCATGTCCCCTGCTCCACCCCACATCTCTGTGCCACCCCTCACATCCCTGTTCCATCCTGTGTCTCCTGTGTCCCGATGCCACCCCGGGCACCCGCTGTCCCCCCCTGTCCCCTGTGCCCGCACCGCCACCAGGTTGATGAGTGCCACGGCGTTGTAGGGCACGCCCCAGAGCGCCATGCAGCCGGCCGTGTCCAGCAGCACCAGGGCGATGGTCAGCAGCGTGGCCAGGCTGGAGCGCACGTCCATGCCCAGCAGCAGGAAGGACACGGCGAAGGTGGGCACCAGGCACAGCGCCAGCGTCACCAGCCCCTCGTACACCACCGTCAGGTACTGCTCGTAGTACACGTACGTCACCCTGCGGGGACAGCGCGCTGGCACCGCTGGGGCACTGCCCTGGCATGGCCCTGCCACTGCTGGGGCACCGCTGTGACACCGCTGGGGCACTGCCCTGGCATGGCCCTGGCACCGCTGGGGCACTGCCCTGGTACCGCTGTGACACCCACTGTGCCACCGCTGGGGCACTGCCCTGGCACTGCTATGACACCCACTGTGCCACCGCTGGGGCACCGCCCTGGCATGGCCCTGGCACCGCTGGGGTACTGCCCTGGCACTGCTGTGACAGCCGCTGTGCCACCTGCTGTGTCACTGGAGTG
>JBBAXF010000307.1:0-17000 GCA_037837765.1 Delichon dasypus | reverse complement strand
CCTGAGGCACACCGCCCACACCTGTAACAAGCCTCGTATATATGCTATTGACAAGCCAACCCCCTGGCAAGGAAAACCTCCCTACCCCCCTGCACATGTCACTATTCCAACCCAGCTCCTACTTTGTTGCACATCTTGGAATGTATGTTATCCTTCTTGCTTTGACTTTCCCAGTGGTTGGAAATCAACTTCCAACTTTACAAAACTTTTATAAAACCCCACCAGATTGTAACAGGAATTCTTTTAACCTTATAACATACATTTAACATTCACGAGAGCCAACATCGCACTACCCGTTTATTACATGCATGCTTATTTTTAGTTTTACGTAGTCTCGCCCCATGTCATTCTTATTGGCACCAACATAGTTTCATTGCTGTGGTCATCAGGAGCCAATCCTCATTGGATGAATTCTACTCCTTTTAAGGTCATGTCTCAAAAGTTTGCCTAGCAACAGTCTGTCCAAACTCATAAACCCACATTACAACACATAAAACCATACGGTCCTCTTGAAAACCAATTTCCCAACTAGGCTATTGTAACAACGTTAACCAGTTTATAACGTATATTACTATATTAACAACATTGTAGTATTTAATAGCAATTCACATAATACTTTGCAAAAGCCAGTTCCCACTAACTTGTTTCTCACAGGCTCAAGGCAGTCTGAGCCTGTTCTCCCCTGAATTTGAGCCCTGGGGGGGCTTTGCATCACAATGCATCCCCTGAGGACAGCAGAGCCAGCTGGTGAGATCATCCCATTATAACTGCACCAAGTCAGGAATGGAAGATGGACCACACCTTCATCAAAGGCAGAGAAAATTCCAATTGTGCCTGACAGCCTGAAACTACAGCAAATTAAAGTTCATTCAATTGACTGGGGAAAAGAGACTTTTGCATGAATGCAGAAAAGAGTGATAAAAAAGGAGGACAGGAAAAAAGGGAAAGGAGCATGAAATCAGGCAGAGGAAGAGGAGGCAACAGCAGAAGCAGGGTTCATATGGACGCTGATCTTACATGTGGATCTGGCAGATGCACTTAAAAATAATCACTAAAGAACAGAACCAAACCCAGCTATTCAACCCATCAAAGAATCCCCAAACGCAGGAAAATATACACAGATGACACCAGGCTGACTGCTGTGGTTGGCACACCTGAGGGATGAGATGCCATCCAGAGCATCAAACTCAACACAGGGGCCATGGGGATGTCACCAGATTCTACAATGCTGCAGATGTAGCCCAGAAATCCAACCATGTCTGGGACAGGCCTTCAACATACCCCCTATTCAAAACCGACTCTGGGAATCCACAATTTCAGGTAAACTGAGCATTTCTTCCTGTTGGGGACTCGCTGTGTCTATGGCATGTTTCAACCTCCAGGCAAGCAGTTTGTCAAGAGACAAAAAACAATGAAGTTCCTCCTTCAAAATCTCACAAGCCGTTACAGAACTTCAAGGTTTGAACTGTTTGTTTATTTCTTTAGAATATGAAAACACTGGCATTGTGCATGACAGCAACATTACTTGTCAGGGTCACCCATGCAACCTGAAATGGAGTTAGAGATTCTGCATTCCAACACCACAGGCAGTTTTATCCCTTGCACAAAAAGCTGTTCTAACACAAATTTTGGGGGTTTTTTAAACTTAAGAAATTTCTGGACCCCAAATTATGCTCCAGTTAAAACTCGTATTCACCACCACATTTATATGGAAGTTAATTACTTATCAGGGACACCTATGCAACCTGAGATGGTAATAGGGATCCTGTATTCTATCACCAGCACTGCACAATTTATCCCTTGCACAAAAAGCTTTTCTAACAAAAATTTTAGTTATTTTTAAACTAAACAAATTTCTGGACCACAAAATACTTTCATTTAAATGCAGATACCAGTCATAAAACTCAACTGCAAACCACTGCATTTAGTTGGAAGCTTTGAACTCAGCAGTCTTTTTAACTGAATTTCACATGAATGTACTATCTTCTGTCATGTCCAAGAAGCAGTTGTTGTGACTCATGTTTCTTGTGTCTGTTATAAATGCCAATAAGATGCAGTCTTTGCTCTTCTAACACAGCTCTCTCTATTCGTGATGTGGGACAGCATGAGTGCTGATGTGGGACAAGGATGGAACGGACAGGGATGAGGATGCAGGCGCAGTGCCAAGCTGACAGAGGGATGATCTCTGACTTTGTCACTGAAGGAGAAGAGTTTCCAGGCAGGACAGAAAATGGCTGTCTATTACCTCCTCTGTCAGTGCTGTTAAGAATTGAGCCTGAAGCAAGCTGGGAACACCAGAGCATGGAGCCCTTTCCAGGGCTGTGTCAGCTGAAGGGGCAGAGGGAGCCCAGCAGGCATCAGACACAAAGCAGCAGTGGACTGAACCCCTGTGGTGGCAGAGAGCATCTCTGGGATTTGGTCACTGATGGTTTCATGAGAACCATCTCAGAGGTCTTCTGTTGTGCTCCATATTTCTAGAATCTGCCCTCTTGGTGTTGGCTGTCTCCTGCACCTTTATTTCTCCAAATTACTGGAAGTTTTAGGGTGCCTTGGACAGGAAATTTTGTGGAAAAAAATTACTTTGATATGAATGCAGTCCCCTTAACTGTTTGTTTGGTTTTTTGGTTGTTGTTGTTTGTTTGGTTTGGTTTTTTTTTTTTTTTTTTTTTTTTTTTTTTTTTTTTTGCCTGAGGATTCTCTGAACTTTTAAAGTCCTGAAGCCTTGATTGTCTTAAGTCAAACTGAAATTGGAAAGCAAGAAATGCTTTATAAAGTATTTTCATAGCACTGAAAAAAGGAGAGAAACACTGGAAGAGGAGTTGAAGTTCCCTATCCTGAAGTGGAAACACTGCAAGTAAGGAACTTAAAAAAAAGAAGGAGACAATATGCAATGAGAGCCTGGAGCAGTCAGCCCATACCATATTCTGTGTGGCAAACCAACAAATTCTGAATATGATCATGGAGATTTTTGTCATGGCAGATCTAACATATGACAATTAAAAAAGCCAAGTTTTCCTCCTTAAGGAATGAAATTGGCAAATAGAAAGCTCTGGGCCTTGAAGAATTGCTGGCCAGAAACCTGAAAACCTAAAACACCAGCGCACTGGTATTTAATCCAGTGCAGATCTGCTGTGTGAAACCAGGCTGGATTATCAACACCATGCCAGTCAGGAGCTACAAAGGTGTCTATCCATTGTGGCAGCAGGGAATGACATTCAGCTGAACTGAACTCACACAGACTATGCGACTCAGTCAGAAATAATTTGGCAGGCAGAATATCAAACATAGCACACTGTTAAATGTGTCAAGAGTTGGCTTGAAGCTGTTATGGTCTTTTCATGGTGGTAGAGGTGAAATTTCACAGAAAGTGAAATTTCAAGAATTGTAGATATTTGCAATTTGATTTTACATGATGATTCCTTCAATGGGCTTAATTTTTTTTTTTTTTTTTTTTCCCAAAAGAAAATAATTCTGAATTTTAAGAAACTTTTAACTATAAATAAGCCTGAAATTGTTTGGTGGGTTGTGGGTTTGGTTTTTTTTTGTTTGTGGTTTTTTTTTTTTTTTTTTTTTTTTTTTTTTTTTTTTTTGTGTGTGTGTGTGTGTATGTGTGTGTGTTTTTTTTTTTCCCTCTCTCTTTTCTTTTCTTTTTTTTTTTTTTTTCTGGGAAAGAGGGTGTGTTCTTCCCAGGAATGTACCTTTCGTATGCTTTAACTCATATCAGGTAGGGATTGTCCAAAGACTGGAACCACTTGAGTGTCAAGCCCAGAAGCACACGTGCTGCCAAGAATGAACTTCAACAATCCTAAATCTAAGTGTGCAGAGCTGGTGCATAAACAAACAAGAAATGTTCTGAGCAAAACGTCCCCATTCTCCCCAGCAGCATGGCAGTGACATTGCACCAGAGAGCACCAGGGCACTGGCAAGAAATCTGTGGCACTCAAAAGGTTTGCCCTTTGGTTTGCTGCTGGGTGCTCCAGCCAAATTCTACAACTCTCAGACAAGAGGCTGTAGCCAGGCCAGGATCGATCTCTTCTCCCAAGAAACAAGGGATAGGAGGAGAGGAAATGTGCTCAAGTAGCAGCAGGTGAGGTTTAGGTTCACCTAGAGGGCAGTCAGGGGGGTCAGCATTGGGAGATCCAGCTGTAGTCCCCACGTTCCTCTCAGTGATGGCTTTATGGTGTCCACAGCCTGGATCCAGAGCATCCTGGGGGGCTCCTGGGGCTGGGATTTCACTCAGAGTGAGGATGCCCAGGAGCCACTGAGGCTGGCAGTGGGGACAAAGGCTTGGGCTTGTGGGCTGTGAGGTGTGGCTTTGTAGGCTGTGACTTGCCAGGGCATGGGTCATAGTGGGAGCTGTGAGGAGGGGCACGGCCAGCTTGGCAGCTGAGTGACATGGTTCTGCTGGCTGTGACACCACAGAGGACACATCACACTGGCACCTGTGTCGAGGGGCAGCACTGAGCAGTTGGATTCTGGCAGCCAGTGAGTCCACACGCAGGGGGAATGCTGGGCTGGATGAGGGCTGGGAAAGATGTCCTGGATGTTTAAACCCAGAGTGACAGGTGGGACTCCCAGGGCAGGGCACTGTCCCCAGGGCTGGGAGTAGATGGTCTTGGGGCTCTTGGTGTCCCGAGAGGCTCTGAAGATATTCCAGGTGCCCCCAGCCCCCAGCCAGACATGCTGAGCCTCCTTTCTCCCACCAGGCCATGTCTCCAACACTGACCTTCATCCTGGCCCTGTCAGCCACCCACACTGGCCTCAAGGTAAATCTCAACATTGAAAAGGATGAAGTTCAGCAGATGCAGGAGTGTGAAGAATATCTGCATCAGGAGATGATTTGGCTCCTGCAGGAGATTGAGGGGAGCAGTGGCATCATGGAAAGCCTGCTCTATTCTGCATGGCAACAGCAGAGGCTGCTTTGGGTCACTGCAGCAGCCCGGCTCTGTTTCTTCTCAGTATGGGCTGCTGGCTGCTCAGGAGAAGAAAGCATGGCTCTGCCAGCTGCAAGGAGCAGGAGGGATCCTGCAGAAAGGAGAAGACTGTCAGCAAGGAGAAGGTGAGCAATGGGAAGTTTGGCTATGAGAATGCAAATAGCAAGGAGAAGGTTAACAGCCAGAAGAAGGGTGGCAGCAGAGAGATCAGCAGTGAGGAGAAGGTCAGTAGGGAGGAGTAGGTCAGTGAGCTCAAGGGTACAGACAGTGGTGGCAACACTTTGGCTGTGCACGCCCCATCACCAATGGGCACATCCAGGACAAGGCTGGAGTGGGCTGTGAGCAGCCTGATCTAGTTGAGAATGTCCCTGATCATTGCTGCGGGGTCAGACTGGACAGCCTTTAAAGGTCACTCCCAAGCCCAGCTGTTCTGTGATTCTGTGATTCTGCAGCAGGGTCTGCCCAGCACGAAGCTGCTGAAGGAGCTGGTGGATGAGCTCCTTGGTCTGCTGAGTGCTCTCCCGAAGGAACTTCATGACTGAGTTGCACCCAGCCGCCGGGATGGACACCAGTCCTGAACCCTGCAGCATCCAGGAGAGCAGCACCTACCGCCCGCTGGTCATCCTGCGGCCACCTCCCGGCCACTCCTTCAGCCCGGAGAGCACAAAGCAGCCGCCAGCCAGGCGCATCCGTGTGGCGCTGGAATGTCTGTGCTCTGGGGAGCAGCTGCTGGGGCAGACATGTTTCCTCCACACTTCTGGTAGCCAGCTGCCCACAGATCAGGACTGGTACCTGCTGCACACCCTCTGCACAGGCTCGTGCTTGGACATAGAGAAAGTCACCTGCTGGGTCCAGAGGCTGGTGGCGTTGGCTTGGCTGCTTCTGCCCCACTTGCACCACTGCCAGCTCATGGTGCTGCCCTCCAGCAAGTCCTGCAGCTTCCAGCTGAGCAGCATCTCTGGCCTGCACTGCACCATTGAGATGGCTTTGGCCGTGCAACAGGGCAGCTCAGATGCCTACCTGAGCCTTGAGTAGGCAGCAGCCGGCTCTGCCAGCAGCACCATGTGGGCCAGAGAGCTGCTACTTCTGTTTCCTAAATACCACCTAAGCTGTCTGACAAATGGGATGAAATTTTAGTCCTTCCTTCAATAACTTTTTTTTTTTTTTTTTTTTTTTTTTTAATTTTTTTAAATAAACCAGAGCATTTGTGGAAAGTTGAAAACAGGTGAAATGATTTGTAATTTTTTTTTCGACTAGACTCCTTTAACTGTCTTTTAACTGTTGGTACTGGTTTGGATGTAGTATTTATTTTGGAAAGCTTTGGAAATTATTTTGGAAAATCACTTTTAAGGTGATAATAACAAAATGGTAAAATTACTTGATTGTTTTGGAGTTAGTTTTTAGGGTTTTTTAAAATTAACCTATTTCTCTCCAAAATAAGTTCTAAGCAAGCATGTAAATTTCTCTTTAGAATTATTCAGACAATGTTCCCAGAATTCAGGGGCTGAAGTGCGATTCAAGATTTGTTAACTTGAGAGGAAAACTCACTTTGACTGAAGCAGATTCTAAGCAAAACCTGCAGAGTTCCTAAGTAAATCAAAACCAAGTAAGCATGAAATGTATTTGGTCCAGGGTACTGTAAATGGAAATATTTGTTATGATTGCTGGTAGACATGGGTAAAGAAAAAGGTATTGCAATCGTGCACATAACTATATTTAGTAGAGCCAGACCAGCTTCTGCTACCTAAATTGCTTCACACCAGTTTCCCCAACTACAGGCTGGATCTTTCATAATTCTTGGGTGTTTTATGAAAGTGGATTACACAGTTAGACAGCTGATATACCTCCGGCTATTAAACTGCAGAGAAGAACTCATATGCCAGACCATTTATCTTGTTTACTGTGCCTGTATAACAAACATCACAGAAAATGTGGACAGAATTTTTTATTTTGAGTTCCCAACACAGCAACACTCTTCCTGGGGCTCCAGAGGATTACTCTGCAGTAATTGCTGCTTCACAGAGGGGGAACAAGAGTTTTTCCTCCACTTTTTGTATATTTCCAAGGTATGCTTATTACAATACCCTGGGTTTGATAAAAAACAGCTCCCATCAAAACATGTTTTTCACTGATCTCTACAGCTGTTAGTTTTTTGACATGGATGGTTTTCAGGGAATCAGATCTTTATAAACCAACAGCTTTTTGACTAGTGTATGGAACATTAGAACAGGAGAAAAGATTGTCAAAAATGTTGATCCTTTTGTTTTTGAAGGCATCAGTGTTCTTGGATGTCAGTCTATCAAACAGCGTGGTCCAAGATATATTTAAAACTTAAAATATTATGGCTCAGTGTTTATGAGTAGAGTAAATTACGACTGACACAACTTTTATTCTGATGCTTTTGAATGTTTGCAAGTTGTTACTTGTAGTGGTATATACTGTAGAAAAATAAAAAGAAGAAAACAGCCCCAAATGCCATTCCAGGGTCCCAAACTATGTGTTTTCAGGTTTTTTAACTAAACAGTAATTCTCCTTCTGGAATGCACATGGATGGACAATGAAGAGAAATCAAGGGCTGATTTTCTCCACTGGTGGAAGTCTCTAAATAACCCAGAGATTCTGGTGTTGTTCTGAAAGAAAAGACCTGGCATTTCTACCAGGTGGGATTTTCTCTCCTTTGTGTCAACCTCACAGTGCAGGTTGAAGGAAAAACTTGGGACTTCTTTGAACATGTCAGGGAGGTGGAGTTACATTGAGGGTATCTGGAAATGGCAAGAGGAAAATTTGGCACTTGGTGTGCTATTACTAGTGTAACAAGAGGGGAATTGGTGGCTGTGATATATGTCCTAAAGTTAATTCATGTTAAAAGATGTAAAATATAATTCAACCCCTATAAGTATAAGTTTTGTTTTTAATCCAGTATGCTAAGAGTTAACGCAGATGAGAGCGGCTCGGAGAAGGGTACAGGAATTTCTTTTGCCTGAAAAGACATGGGAGGGACACGAAGAAACCATGATCGGAATTACCAGAAAAAGGGGACATGAGGATGCCTCTGCTGGGAATCGTTAAGGGGAGAACAAAGACAACGGAAAAAGGAGATGAGAGCCCAGAGAACCAGATGATTACATCAGATCGATATTTCATCCGTCTCCTCCTGAAATTAACATCTTCACACCACACCTGGATCCAACCATTGACGGCATTGTCCTCTCCAGCTGCCCTATTCAGACTCTTGGAACTGGAACATGAATGTTTAATGAGGCTGCCTCAGAAGGAGGAACCTCGAAGTCCCTAGTATCTCTCAGCGATCCAGTGTATAAAAAGAGACTGCTCCAAGCCAGAAATGTGAACTTGGGGGGTAACATACTGGCTAAGTGTGTTGCCGTGGTCACGCAGCACCGATCCCGGGCTCGACGCTGTCCTTTTTAATTGTGGCTGTGATAAACATTAACTATTTTTTGTTCACTGGAGATCAAATAACTCAAGATAACAGGAAGTTACTATGTTACTATCTAAAGCTTATAGGCAAACATTCCCTTGCCCAATTTCTTTTCTCTCTCTCTACTTGCTTAATCAGCTTTAAGTTTCAGGAATTCCAGCTTAGTTACCATATAAGGAAGAGGACAACTACAGCCTTCATCTCTGCGACCACTGAGGGACAGAAAAAAGACCCTCCTAGCCACACGTCACACATACATCATCGGAGGAAAGAAGTAAGATAAAAGCGAGACTGAAAACCCTGCCGAGGCACGGCAGTTGGCGGAGCGGAGACTCCCCCTGTCGTCCAGCGCTGTATTTGCCTTTGCTTTGCCTGCTGTAATTTAATAAAATCCTATTGGAACTTTCTTCGTGTTCAAAGTCTATTACATGGCTGTCTGAGACTGTCATTCTGTCTCTCAATAAAATTCCAAAATTTTGATTTATCGAATTTGGTGAATCGTATTTATTACAGTGGCAAATCTGGGTAAGAAAATATTGTAAGTCACTCAGGAGCTAGAAAATCCTGTGGGGTGTGTGACAGTGACAGGGGTGACAGTCACCGGGGAGGTGCTGTGAATGCGACACAAGCATGAAGCCCTCCCGGAAGCTGTCAGTGGTCTGTGCTGGAGCAGCATCACTGAACCCAGTGCTGATGGAGCAGAGGCACCCCAGCGGCAGGTGGGTGTTTCCTGCAGGGCCCATCATCCCCTCAGGGGCTTTGACAGACTGGAGGTGGAGATGGGCAGCAACCCAGTGTGGGCAATGCTGTAGCCTTGGGTGTGAGCAGCCAGGCTGGGAAGGCAGATGTACTGGAGATGCTCTGGACCGGGATGAGGACGAGGGGTTGGCTGTGGCCTTGTAGCAAGGGTGGCCAAGTGCCTATCAGCTGGGCTGTGGGACCAAGAATACAGCCTGAGGAATGTGTTCCTGGAGTCCCCTCTCCTGGAGGGGTCCCTGTGTGCTCCCAGCGCATCTCCGATGGCTCTGACAGTCCAAGGTCTGGCTTGGGGCTCCCCCAATGCAGGGGATTTTGGGTGCCTGGAGCCAGCCTGGACTATGCCCACATGGGACAATGTCTGGTGGGGAGTCAGAGGTGGGCACATGGGGAAGACAGTGGCTATTATCAGTGTGGGGAGAAGGATGAGAGAACAGGACTTTTTCCCAACACATTGTAGGGACACATCATGGCAGGAGGGACATGGCAGCAGAGCAGAGACCACATCTGCTCCCCACAGCTGGGAAGGATTCTTGGAAAGGTCTCTTGTCTTGGGCAAGTGCCTGCTCCTATTGGTCTGGCTGTGACACAGCAGCTTTGCCGCCTACCTCCAAAGGTCCCTTCTGACATGAAGAACTTCAGGACTTGGTGCCGGTCACTGTCTGGTACACGACAAAAGTTTTTTATGGGTCATCACTTCACTGCCCCAAACAGGGCCTTACACTGGGAAGAGAGACTGTGGCACAGAAACAGAAGGTTCATGGGGTCAAGGAGCAATGCATGCCAGCTGCTGAAGAGAGATGTGACGCAGAGTTACCTACTGGAGACAAAGTCATTATGACTGAAATTCCAGAGAATTCATGAAAAGATATGGGGTTTTGCTAGAAAGAAAATTATACTTGAGCCCAGCAAAGAGCCTGAATGGGGCAGAAGTTGTGTTCTTTGTTCCTGCTTTATATTTCCAAAAAGAAACAGTTCACTACACTTCCATTAGGTCAATGGGGACACCCAAGAACACACATCACAGCCTTGTTTACAAGTGAAAAGTGCTGATATTCTCCCTTCAGGAGAATGAAGGCTTCAACTTCCTCATCTATACAGTAAACTTGCAACATTTTAAAACTAATTTTTAAATGATAATTTGAATTACATAAATGAGAATTACTACTAATAGTGCCTGATAATAATTCAGGATATTTCAATTAATTAATTTGCCTTTTTTTTTTTTTTTTTTTTTTTTTTTTTTTTTTTTTTTTCAAATAATTGGTGGGAAACTGGTGGCATTTAACTAATTATGATACTTTTTCTCTATTTTTTACTGTGTCTCAATAATTATGAACAGTATTTCAGAGGGATTTGAGATAACTGTTTCAAAAGGAATGGTAGTTGTCCTTGTTCCTTGTCATCAGAAGTGGCACAGACACCTCACTTCATGCCAGGGAAAGCCCCAGACTATCTTTGCAATCCTATTGGAATTGATGAACCCAGTGGAGTGTGGCTCTGGGAAGATTCAAAATCCTTTTGCCACAGCAGAATTAAATTTTTGCCTCCTATGTATTGGGGTGGTTATGATGGATCAGAGGAGGCAGGGATGTGTGCTGCATGACACCTCGGACGTTTCCCTGTGAGGGTTTTGGTCTGTGCTGAGCTGTGAAGGGGGCAGCACTCTGCAGGCTCTGGTGGAAACAGCATCAACTTGCACAAAAGCCCAAGGAGCATCTGAGCAGAATAATGGTTTTACTGTACAACACAGATGTGCTGCTTTGTGACAGCCACTTCTCTGAGTTTTTTAGTGGCACAGGGCTGAGGCAGAGCTGGAAAAGAGGGCAGGGGACAGATGACACCATTGGGGGCTGCTACTGAGCATCAACCTCTGGCTGCTGTCCCTGTTTCCCTTACGGGACTTTAACCTCTCTGGTTGGGCGGGAAATGAAGCAGGGCAGGAGCCATCAGGGGATTTTTGGAGTGTCTCAGGGATGGAGTGTGTTCAGTTCCTGAACCAAGAAGGTACAGGAAGAGCTGGACCTACTGGTGGGCAGCAAGGAGGGGCTGCTGGGGACGTGACTGTCAACAAGTGTCACCGGATACAAGTGACCATGGGGCAGTGCTGGTCAGGGTCCAGGGAGAGTGAGGATTTAGGAGCAGCAGAGGATGCACCCCAGACTTTAGGAAAATAAGGAAACTTTAGCATGTGCTGAAATGAAACTAAAGTAGGGGGCAGGGGGTGTTGTACAAGACAGGGTGCATTGGTGCAGGGCCTCAGCATAAGAGCAGATGCTTTTCCATGGGGCAGATATTCCAGCACGTTGGTAGCATCATTGTGTAGTGGTGTGGGATTTGTTTTGGTTTTATTGTATATGCTGTTAATTTATGGTTCCTTCTATGTACCCCTGTTTGTTCCCCCCAATGGTCTTTCCCTGTTTTTCTCCCCTCCAACCGTCATATGTCAATCCCCCACATCCCCCTCCTCTGGAGTCTGCCTGTCATCTCAGGGCCTTCCCCTGGAGCTAGAAAGTTCTTCCAAGGTCATCAAGTTATAGGTCAGACCCAGACAGGGTCCCTCCCCATCAGTTACGTTTGGTTTATGAAAATATCACTCATCTGTGTGACCCTTCCCTGGTGATCCCTGACTTGCTCACCCCCTGCCTCTTCTCCTTGTTCCACCCCCAAATAAAAGGTGCTGGCAAGCAGCCTGGGGCACTCTGCCTGGGCAGGTACCTGGATGTGAGGAGGTCCCACGCCGGGGCTCCAATAAACTCTTGTGACCCGCTCAGCAGAGTCCGGCTTTCTATCTCCGCCTTCGTTGCTTTGCACCACCTGTGCCTACTGCCGAGGTTGTGTGAGAGCCAGGACCCCACAGGATCAGATTAGCTGGCGTGGCCAGCTGTCCGTACCTTTCCACGCTGCGGTGCCTGAGCTAGCCTGGGCGAGAGTGAAGACCACATTTAGGCACCGCAACATCACTGTAAATGCCAAATCTTCAGAGGAAAAACCAGCTATTAACAAAAAGTGCAACTGCATCACCAGTCCTGAAATCTGCAATCTTTTGTTTTGCAGCACACCTCAAACCACGCCTCTAAAACGTTGTGAGGAACACAGGAAATAGAGTTAATTTGCTTTACCTCTTCACTCCCCTGTGTGCTGAGCTCCCTGAATAACTCACTTTGGCCATGGCACAGGCCCAGCAGGTGACTCCTGTGCTGCACTACACATCCATGTCAGGAGGTGCTTGAGGTGCAACAGAAGTGGAGACAAAGCTGGACAAAGTTATTGCCTCTGAAAAAACAGAGACAGATGTACAGACAGCCCCACAGGTGTTCAAGGTGCTTTCTTTAAAAGGGACATGCACTGTGTAAATTACTGAAAGGAAAACTCTCAGGCGGGGGGGGGAAGGTTCAGATCAATCTGACCAATGAAGTGCTTCTTTAGTGAAAATAATAATTTTGCTTGGGGTATTACTCTTTTAATGGAACTATATTTCTTAAAATTTTTTTGGCTAATAGCTCCCAGTGGTCTTTATCAGGTACTAATTTCCTAGAAATTATTAAAAAGACACTGGTAAGTCCCTTAGATGATGCTGAAAAATCTCATTGAAAATAATGGCAACATCATTTTGGTTTTATATGTGTATCTATACACTGGGAAGAAATAGATACACCTTTAGAGACCATTGTCAATCCAATTACTTGGAAATTTCTCAAAACAATGACTGAACATAACCCATATGAAGAACAACTGAGGGAGCTGGGGTTGTTCAGCCTGGAGAAAGGGAGACTCAGAGGTGACCTTATCACTCTCTACAACTTCCTGAAGGGTGGTTGCAGACAGCTAGGGGTTGGTCTCTTTCTCCAGGCAGCAACTGACAGAACAAGAGGACACAGTCTCAGGCTGTGTCAAGGGAAATATAGATTGGACATTAGGAAAAAGTTTTTCACAGAAAGATTGATAAAGTACTGGAATAGTCTGCCTGGGGAGGTGGTGGAGTCACCATCCCTGGATGTGTTTAAAAAATGACTGGATGTGGCACTTGATGCCATGATCTAGTTGAGATGTTAGGGCATGGGTTGGATTCGATGATCTTGAAGGCCTCTTCCAACCTGGACATTCTGTGATTCTGTGAAATTGCTCTCATCTGCAATCATTTGCCTACACCTTTGTGAGTTGCTAACCTAAATGCTGATGATACACACTAGTACATTAATATTTTTTATTTAAATGTGGTGTTGATCCAAGATTTCACTGGTGGCAGTAAAAACTTTGGCTTGGAATTGGGGTATTAACTTTTAAAGATGGTTTTAAACGAAAGGGGTTTTGTTCATTTCTAATTTTTATAAGACTGCAAAGTGTCAAAGCCCACAGACAGTACATGCTGTGTAAATGCCATCTTGGTTAGCCTGCTCCACAGCTCATTTCTCTGCCCCCAAAATCAAGTCTTTCTTTAAATACAGTTCTCAATTTTCTGTGTCTCTCGCCAAGCAGCTGCTCAGGGCAGCGCTGACTTAAAGAAATATGGGTATTGATCTAGTATCGATACCTGTTATAAATAAAATCGACCAAATTCCGTAATAAAAAAATTTAGAATTTTATTGAGAGACAAAATGACAGTCTCGGTCAGCCACAATTAAAAGGACAGCGTCAAGCCCGGGGTCGCCGCTGGGTGAACTCGGATAACAAACTCTGTCAGCCTGCTATCCCCCCAAGTTCACCTTTTTGGTTTGTAGCAGTCTCTTTTTACACACTGGATCGTGGAGAGAGGTCCGGGAGTGTGACGGTCTTCCCCCCGGGGCATATGCAAGTTCTGGTATCGGGAGTTTGAATAGACCAGTAGAGGAAGACAATACTGCTGATGTTCGGGCCCGGGTGTGTCATGGAGATGTAAATTTCAACGGAGACTCGTAGAGATATCTATCTGAAGCAATCATCTTGGTCTCCGGACTTCTATCTCTGGTTTCCGTCGTTCTTTGTATCCTTTCAGGGATTCCCGGTAGCAGCGGTCTCTTGTCCCCCCTTTCTGGTAAATCCAATCACATTTTCTTTGTGTCTCCCTGGTGTTTCCCCAGGCTGGGGGAGTCTCCTTTTTATGCAGTCTCTCGTTTTATCCAGCAAGTAAAACTTAAACTTATAACAGAGCAAACCATACAAAACTTATACTAAACATATATTTCTACAGTCTATATTTTCCTTGAATGGGATAACATGAATTAACTTTATAACATATATTACAAATGAGGTAACACGAATTAACTTTAGGACATATATCACAATACCCAACTGTGATGGACAAAAACTCTCTAACAGTTTAAAGTTAGAAAGTGTATGTTTATTATGGCCGGGCAGCACAGCGGGATATTTCCCTAATTCGAAACTGTGAAATTCACAGGTATTACAAAGCCTTTTATTTACAAAAGTGTTGAATACCCAAAATACAAATACATATTCATACTCCTGTCACCTCCCATTCCTCCCTTCGTATGCTAATTGGCAAAAAGGCTATTAAGCATGCGTACTTTATTTCTTAAAATGAGTCAGGGGTCTGTTCTGGGGAGGGGTCACCCAAAATGAGGAAGTAAGATGATTCTTCCTCATCCTGACCTTTCTACCTTTTCAATGCAAAGAATCCTTGGTAAAACTTATAGTTTCCTGTGTCGAACGGGTTCTTTAAGCAGGAAGTCTGCAGTTATCTTACATCCTATTTACTGCATCTTGTTTTTTCGTTACAAGCACAGCTACATAAGCATAAAGCTGACAAGCAATGAGTTACTAAATCTGGGGTATCTTATCTAAGATCCGGCTTCTGTTAACTGCAAAGATTACCTATCTACTTCAGCTAATTCAGCAACTTACTATCTTAACTTTCCTAAAAATCCTTAGTTCCTCAAAATTAACATCTCAGCGCTTCCAGGAAGGATCCAGCTTCACTCCCTCTCTCCATTCCTGAGTAAAGCTGGCTGCAGGGATGGGGCCAGGGGAGCTGCAGAGTAGGACACGACCACAAGCCTGGGGAATACTGAGTGTGGGTGTTGGGGGTTAGGTTTGTTCCTTTTTTTTTTTTTTCTTCCCCCCTCCCCCCCCCCCCCCCCCCCCCCCCCCTAGAATTTTTCCCCATAAATTGCTAAGAGACTAAGTGCTGGTATTTAGATGGTGCTTGACCAACACAAAAGGGGTTGCCAAAAGTCGAAAGTCGGGAGGGGGAAGATCACATGAGTTTGGAGGCAGGAAAAGGACAGGGCTGGGGGAGCTGGGGGCTCCTCTTGCTCTGAGCATCGGAGAGGATGGTCAGGCTGCTGCTTGCTGTGGGAGGAGTCCACCATCAACAGAAAGTCCTGGGAAATCTACCATCATCTGCTCGTGTGCCCAGGAATTCTGAACTCCTTTGCCTGCCGTGCTGGAGCTGGGCAGCCCTGTCCAGCCATCGTGGCTTCTCCAGCACTGCTCTTTGTGCTACTCTGTAGCCCCCGCACCCCTCTGCCTGCCGGGGACATCCTGCTGTTCCAGCCACCAGCCCCGGAGTTTCCACCGTTCCAGCTTGGTGCTCTCAGAGTCCCAAGGGATCAGACTGCCCCAGGCTTTGTGAAAAAAAGCCCCTCGAGGTCCCTGGTTCTATTTATTACTAATGCTGTAGTTGTTGTTATTTGTTTGTCTTGTTATATTTACTATTAAAGAACTGTAGCTCTGCCTGAAAAGTCCCTTTAATTTTCTAAATTATAATAATTTGGAGGGAGGGGATTGGAATTCCCCATTCCTAGAGCGGCCCCACCCCTCCCTAGTAGATATCTGTCTTTCAAACCAAGGCAATGGGCCATCCAGGAAGGGGACACACGACTCCCTGAGATCCCCCTCTCCTATTTAACCTGAATTCTCCACAACTGAGGTCCCTTCACTCTTGGAGGACCTTCCTTGGTTACTGGTGCCTGAGACACCCAAAGGAAAGAAAAAGCTCTAAATAACATTACTAAAAGCCCATACATGATCTCTGCATGAATGTTCGTGACTGACATGTGGGTAAGCATCTCATTTATTGTCTCCATTTTCTCATTAGTAGAACTCTCAGCAGGCAAAACAAACCTGACTCCACAATTTATTTTATTTTTTAAGATTTGTTTGCAAATTTGCCCCAAACCCAGGGCATTCCCCTGCCTTCAATGCAGGTGTTCACTCTGGCTAGGAGGAAGTCCAGAAAAGTGCAGGTTTGCTTACCTGCTTCCATGGCAAGGCTTTTTTCTTTAAAAAGCTCCAAGCTACAGTCAAAATTCAGAAAGAACCCTTTATACCTTTCTGCAGAACAAATACAATCAGTATGCCATCAACAACTTTCATGAGCTGAGAGGTATTTAGAATTATTTGATAACTAAATTGTCGATGGTACATCTAGCCTGACCATTTGTTAAAATCATTGCACTGTTTTCCCTCCTCCAGCAGAAAAACAGAATAAAAGGTGCAGTAGAAGTGGTTTGCAATTATGGTGCATAATGCCAGTTTTAAATAACTGAAAAAACATGTTTTTTTTTTCCCATGAAGATCCTTACACTGAGTCTGTGCTGGCTGCATCTGCCTGCCTAGTTGTCTTTGTTAGGAAAATTAATCCACAAACACCAGAAGTTTATGTCCAAAAAGAAGTCAGAGGAGCCCTTTTACTTTATTTGAAAAAAGGGAGAGGCCATGGGGCATTTCCCCTGGGCTCTCTCAAATTTTTGGAGGCCGCAGCCTTATTTTCCTGACTGCATTTCCCCATTGGCTGAGGTACTTGAGAGGTACAGACTTCCCAAAATGCTTAAGACCTAAGATTCCCCTTTTAATGTACAACCCCTCCTAATTTTTAGTTCTTATGGATTTATGGGTTTTCCCCATTTTTACTTTCATCTTTCAATATC
>JBBAXF010000306.1:0-17706 GCA_037837765.1 Delichon dasypus | reverse complement strand
AGTGTCCCCCCGTCCCTGTGTCCCCAGGGTGACTCCGGCGGTCCCCTGCTGTGCCAGGGCCAGCTCCAGGCCGTGGTGTCCTGGGGGGAGTTTCCCTGCGGTCAGCCCGGGCGCCCGGGGGTCTACGCCCGCGTCCAGCCCGAGCTGGCCTGGATCCGAGAGGTCATCGGCGCCGACGGGCTGACCTCTGACCCCTCCTGTGACCCCTGAGTGACCTCTGACCCCTCCTGTGACCCCTGAGTGACCTCTGACCCCTCCGGTGACCCCTGAGCGACCTCTGACCCCCCTCCGGTCAGCTGTGGTCGCTCGCGTCCACCCGGAGCTGGGCCTGGATCCGAGCGGTCATCGGGGGCGGCCGGAGTGACCTCTGACCCCTCCTGTGACCCCTGAGTGACCTCTGACCCCTCCCTTTGCAATAAAGACCAATCAGAGCTCAGAGCGCGTCCGGCTCCGCCCCCTTTGTGTCGTCTGATTGGCTGGGGAGGGAGGTGAGGTCATTGGTGGCGCTGGGGAGAGCCCAGAGCCTTACTGGGAGCACTGGGAACCAACTGGGAACCAACTGGGAGCAACTGGGAGCCAACTGGGAGCACTGGGAGCCAACTGGGAACCAACTGGGAGCAACTGGGAGCCAACTGGGAGCACTGGGAGCCAACTGGGAACCAACTGGGAACCAACTGGGAGCACTGGGAACCAACTGGGAATCAACTGGGAACCAACTGGGAACCAACTGGGAACCAATTGGGAGCACTGGGAACCAACTGGGAACCAACTGGGAGCACTGGGAGCCAACTGGGAATCAACTGGGAACAAACTGGGAACCAACTGGGAGCCAACTGGGAGCACTGGGAACCAACTGGGAGCACTGGGAGCACTGGGAACCAACTGGGAGCACTGAGAGCCAACTGGGAACCAACTGGGAGCACTGGGAGCACTGGGAACCAACTGGGAACCAACTGGGAACAAACTGGGAACCAACTGGGAGCACTGAGAGCCAACTGGGAACCAACTGGGAGCACTGAGAGCCAACTGGGAACCAACTGGGAGCCAACTGGGAACCAACTGGGAGCCAACTGGGAGCACTGGGAGCCAACTGGGAACCAACTGGGAGCCAACTGGGAACCAACTGGGAGCAACTGGGAGCACTGGGAGCCAACTGGGAACCAACTGGGAGCAACTGGGAGCACTGGGAGCCAACTGGGAGCACTGGGAGCCAACTGGGAACCAACTGGGAGCCAACTGGGAACCAACTGGGAGCAACTGGGAGCACTGGGAGCACTGGCCGCCATTTTCCCTCATGTTTCCCGCCTTTTTCCCCCTCACAATTCCCAACCCTCGTCCCGTCTTTCCTGCCTTTCCCCACCTCGTTTTTCCCATTTCCCCCTCACATTTCCGGCCTTTTCTCCCTCAGTTTTCCCGCTGTTTCCCCTTCACATTTCCCACCTTTCCCCCCCATTTCCCACCCTTTTCCCCTCAGAGTTCCAACCGTTTTCCTCTCACATTTCTCGTCTCTTTTTCCAGTCTTTCTCCCTCATTTTCCTGCATTTTCCCCCTCATGTTTTCCCGCCCTTTTCCCTTCACTTTTTCCCCACAATTTTCCCCTCACGTTTCCCTCCATTTTCCCTTCATGTTTTCCACCTTTTCCCCCTCACATTTTCCACCATTTCCCCCTCATATTTTCCACATTTTTCCCCTCACGTTTCCCAGCATTTTCTCCTCACGTTTTCTCACCTTTTCCCCTCACCTTTCCCGCCCTTTTCCCCTCACATTTCCCTCCATTTTCTCCTCACGTTTTCCCACCGTTTTCCCCTCATGTTTCCCTCCATTTTGCCCTCACAATTCTCACCATTTTCCCTCACCTTTCCCACCATTTTCCCTCACGTTTCCCGCCCTTTTTCCTTCACTTTTCCCCAATATTTTCCCCTCACATTTCCCTCCATTTTCCCCTCACATTTTCCATATTTTTCCCCTCACATTTCCCACCATTTTCCCCCTCACGTTTCCCGCCATTTTCCGCACACAATTCCAACCCTTTTCGCTTCACATTTCCCACCTTTCCCCCCTCACGTTTCCCTCGTTTCTCCCTTCATGTTTTCCATCCTTTTCCCCTCACATTTTTCCTCACTTTCCCCCTCATTTCTCCCCTCACCATTTCCAGCTCTTTTCCCTGCACGTTTCCTGCCTTTCCCTCCTGATTTTTTCCAATTTTCTTCTTGTTTTCCCTGTCGCTTTCACCTCACAGTTCCCAGCCCTTTTCCCTTCACAGTTCCCACTTTCTTCCCCCTCACGTTTCTCTCCCGTTTTCCTCACTCCGCCTGTGTTTCCCCTCAGAATTCCCACCATTTCCCCTCAGAATTCCCACCATTCTCCCCACGAAATTCCCACCATTTCCCCTCAGAATTCCCACCATTTCCCCTCAGAATTCCCACCACTCTCCCCTCAAGTTTCTCGCCTTTTCCCAGTCTTTCCCCCTCGTTTTTCCTGCCCTTTTCCCCCTCAAATTTCCCACCTTTCCCCCCTCATGTTTTCTATCCTTTTTCCCTCACATTTTCCTCACTTTTCCCCCCATTTCCCCCCTCATGTTTCCCACCGTTTTCACCTCACAATTCCCAACTCTTTTCCTTTCATATTTCCCTTTTTTCCCCCTCACTTTTCCCACCCTTTTCCCCTCACAATTCCCACCATTCCCCCTTCACTTTTCCCCCTCACTTTTCCCATTCCCCCCCTCCTCATTTTCCTGTCCCATTCCCAGTTCTTTTCCCTTCATATTTCCCCCATTTTCCCCCTCATGGTTTCCATCTCTTTTCCTCACTTTTCCCTCCATTTTCCCCTCACAAATCCCAACTCTTTTCTTATTTCCCACCTTTTCCCCCTTCACGTTCCCCTCACTTTTCCCTCCATTTCCCCCTCACGTTTCCCACCATTTTCCCCTCACAATTCCCAGCCCTTTCCAATTCACATTTTCCACCTTTTCCCCGTCACTTTTCCCGCCATTTCCCCCTCATGTTTCTCTCCTTTTTTCCCTCGCTTTTCCCGTCTTTTCCCCTCATTTTTTCCCACCATTTCCCCCTCACATTTCCTTCCTTTTCTCCCTCAAATTTCCCGCCTTTTTTCCCCTCATGTTTCTCTCTTTTTCCTCACTCTGCCTGTGTTTCCCCTCAGAATTCCCACCATTTCCCTCAGAATTCCCACCATTTTCCCCTCAACTTTCTGCCTTTTTCCAGTCTTTCCCCCTCATTTTTCCTGCCATTTTCCCCTCACGTTTCCCACTCTTTTCCCTCTCACATTTCCCACCGTTTTCCCCTCATGTTTCCTGCCCTTTTCCACTCCCGTTTTCCACCCTTTTCCCCTTCACTTTTCCCACCATTTCCCCTCACTTTTCCTGCCCTTTTTCCTTCACTTTTTCCCGCCATTTTCCCCTCACGTTTTCCACCATTTTCCCCTCATATTTTCCACCTTTTCCCCCTCACATTTCCCACCGTTTTCCCCCTCACGTTTCCCGCCCTTTTCCCCTCACGTTTCCCGCCATTTTTCCCCTCAGGTTTTCCACCCTTTTCCCCTCATGTTTCCCACTTTTTTTCCCCTCACATTTTCCACCCTTTTCCCCTCACATTTCCCACCATTTTTCCTCATGTTTCCCACCCTTTTTCCTTCACTTTTTCCCACCATTTTCCCCTCACGTTTTCCACCATTTCCCTCTCATATTTTCCACCTTTTCCCCCTCACATTCCCCACAGTTTTCCCCCTCACGTTCCCACCCTTTTCCACTCACATTTTCCACCATTATCCCCTCAATTTTCCCGCCCATTTTTTCCCCTCACGTTTCCCGCCATTTTTCCCCTCAAGTTTTCCACCATTTTCCCCTCACATTTCCCACTTTTTTCCCCTCACATTTTCCACCATTTTTCCTCACGTTTCCCGCCCTTTTTCCTTCACTTTTTCCTGCCATTTTCCCCTCACGTTTTCCACCCTTTTCCCCCTCACATTTTCCCGCCCATTTTCCCCCTCACGCTTCCCTCCATTTTCCCCTCAAAATTCCCTTTTTTCCCCCCCTCAAGGTTCCCGCCATTTCCCCTCAAAATTCCCTTTTTTCCCTCACGTTTCCCATTTCTCGCCTCTTTTCCCTCATTTTTCATGGCGGAGGGGCTTGGGGCGGATTTTCTGAGGACTTAACGCCGCATCCAACCCCCCCCCCCCGCCCCTCAGGTGACCTCCAGGTGACCCCCAGGTGTGCTCAGGTGACCCCCCCCAGGTGTTGCAGGTGAAGCCAAGAAACCGCTCAGGTGTCAAAAGGAGATGTTCAGGTGTTAGAGGTGAGGCCAAGGGGCCCCCCAGGTGTTACAGGAGAGGTCAGGGAGCCCCCCCAGGTGCGCCCAGGTGCGCCCAGGTGCGCCCAGGTGCGTCAGTCCCCGCCGTTGGCGCGGATGGTGCGGCGGATCCAGGCGGTGAAGGCGCACACGCGGCTGTACACACCTGGCTTGCCCTGCTGGCCGCACACCTGCAGCCCCCAGGAGACCACGCCCTGCAGGTAACCCCCGCACACCAGCGGGCCGCCGGAGTCACCCTGCGACAGGTGAGACAGGGACAGGTGAGACAGGGACAGGTGAGACAGGTGAGACAGGAACAGGTGAGACAGGGACAGGTGAGACAGGTGAGACAGGACAGGTGGGATGGGTGGGACAGGTGAGAGGGTGAGACAGGCGATTTCCCACAGGTGTTTCCACCCATTCCCCCCCATACAGGTGAGTCTCAGCCCCCTCCCTCCCCATACAGGTGAGTCCTCCCAGGTGTTCCCCAGGTGTTTCCCACTCCCATTCAACCCCATACAGGTGAGTCCCTCTCATACAGGTGACTCTCCCCAGGTGTGTCCCAGGTGTTCCCCACCTCCATTCAACCCCATACAGGTGTTCCCCAGATGTTCCCCAGGTGTGTCCCACCCATTTCCCTCCCATACAGGTGAGTCCCTCCCATACAGGTGAGTCCTCCCCAGGTGTTCCCCAGGTGTTTCCCACCCATTCCCCCCATACAGATGAGTCCCCCAGGTGTTTCCCACCCCCATTCCCTCCCATACAGGTGAGTCCCTCCAGGTGTTCCCCAGGTGTTCCCCAGGTGTGTCCCAGGTGTGTCCCACTCCCATTCCCCCCCATACAGGTGAGTCCCTCTTGTACAGGTGAGTCCCTCTCATACAGGTGAGTCCCCCAGGTGTGTCCCACTCCCATTCCCTCCCATACAGGTGAGTCCCTCCCATACAGGTGAGTCCCTCCAGGTGTCCCCCAGGTGTCCCCCAGGTGTTCCCCAGATGTTCCCCAGGTGTTCCCCAGGTGTTCCCCAGGTGTGTCCCAGGTGTGTCCCACTCCCATTCCGCCCCATACAGGTGAGTCCCTCTCGTACAGGTGAGTCCCCCAGATGTCCCCCAGGTGTTCCCCAGGTGTGTCCCACTCCCATTCCCCCCCATACAGGTGAGTCCCTCTCATACAGGTGAGTCTCTCCCATACAGGTGTGTCCCAGGTGTGTCCCACTCCCATTCCCCCCATACAGGTGAGTCCTCCCCAGGTGTTCCCCAGGTGTTCCCCAGGTGTTCCCTAGGTGTTCCCCAGGTGTGTCCCACTCCCATTCACCCCCATACAGGTGAGTCCCACCCACACCTGACCCCCCCCCCCCCTCAGGTGTGCCTCCCCCCCCGCCCGGCCGCACCTGGCAGGAGTCGGTGCCGTTGCCGGCGCGGCCGCCGGCGCAAAGCATGTTGGGAGTGATGGCGCCTGGGTACAGGTGAGCGCAGTCGGCGTTGGACCAGGTGAAAACCTCCCCGCACTGCAGCACGTCCGGGAACGCACCTGGCGCAGGTGAGAGCGCTCAGGGGCGGGCGGGGAGGGGCAGAGGGGACAGGTGTGGCACCAGGTGTGGCACCAAGTAGGGCACAGGTGTGACAGGTGTGGCACCAGGTGTGGCACCAGGTGTGACAGGTGTGGCACCAGGTGTGACAGGTGTGGCACAGGTGTGGCAGGTGTGGCACCAGGTGTGGCGCCAGGTGTGGCACCAGGTGGGGCACAGGTGTGACAGGTGTGCCACCAGGTGTGGCACAGGTGTGCCACCAGGTGTGGCACAGGTGTGACAGGTGTGGCACCAAGTGGGGCACAGGTGTGGCACCAGGTGGGGCACAGGGGGTGGCACAGGTGTGGCACAGGTGTCACCTGCGCCCTGCCGTGTTCTTCATTTGGCCCTCACCTGTCCCCCCCTCACCTGTCCCCTCCAAATCTCACCTGTCCCCCTTTTTCTGATGCCTCCAGACCTCACCTGTCCCCCCCCTCACCTGTCCCCCCAGGTGTATCCCGCCCAACCCTCACCTGTCCCCACCCCTCACCTGTCCCCCCAGGTGTCCCCTCACCCCTCACCTGTCCCCCAGGTGTCCCCTCACCCCCTCACCTGTCCCCCCAGGTGTATCCCCATCCCCTCACCTGTCCCTCCCCACCCCTCACCTGTCCCCCCAGGTGTATCGCCCACCCCTCACCTGTCCCCCCCTCCCCTGTCCCCCAGGTGTATCCCCCCCCCCTCACCTGTCCCCCAGGTGTCCCCCATCCCCTCACCTGTCCCCCACCCCTCACCTGTCCCCCCCCCACCTGTCCCCCAGGTGTATCCCACCCCTCACCTGTCCCCCCCCCACCTGTCCCCCAGGTGTATCCCCCCCCCTCACCTGTCCCCCCAGGTGTGACCCCATCCCCTCACCTGTCCCCACCCCTCACCTGTCCCCCAGGTGTGACCCCATCCCCTCACCTGTTCCCCAGGTATATCCCGCCCACCCCTCACCTGTCCCCACCCTTCACCTGTCCCCCCAGGTGTCCCCCCCACCCCTCACCTGTCCCCACCCCTCACCTGTCCCCCCAGGTGTATCCCCCACACCCCTCACCTGTCCCCACCCCTCACCTGTCCCCCAGGTGTGACCCCATCCCCTCACCTGTTCCCCAGGTGTATCCCCCCTCACCTGTCCCCCCCTCACCTGTCCCCCAGGTGTATCCCGCCCCCCCTCACCTGTCCCCCCCTCACCTGTCCCCCCAGGTGTATCCCCCCACACCCCTCACCTGTCCCCCCAGGTGTATCCCCCCCCTCACCTGTCCCCCCCTCACCTGTCCCCCAGGTGTATCCCCCCACCCCTCACCTGTCCCCCCAGGTGTACCCTCCCTCACCTGTCCCCCCCTCACCCCTCACCTGGCGGGCTCTCACCTTGCGGGCTGCGGGTGCTGCCCCAGCCGGACACCACGCACCTGTCCCCTACCTGCGGGCACCTGGCGGGCAGCGCCGCGGGCCGCACGCGCTCGCTCAGCCGGGCGGCGCCGCGCAGGCGCAGCAGCATGACGTCACTGTCATGGCGGCCGGGCAGGTAGCGCGGGTGCACGAAGGCGCGCGCCCAGGTGAGGCACTGCTCGGCGCCGTCGCGCTCCTTCAGGTTGTGCTCGCCCAGCAGCACCCGCAGCGGGCTGGCAGGGGAGAGGGGCACAGGTGTGGGCACAGGTGAGCACAGGTGGGCACAGGTGGGCACAGGTGGGGCAGGTAAATGTGTGTGGGGTGGGGACAGGTGAGGTTCGGCCCCGCCCCTTTCGGGCTGTGCTCGCCCAGCAGCACCCGCAGCGGGCTGGCAGGGGAGAGGGGGCACAGGTGTGGGCACAGGTGGGCACAGGTGAGCTCACCTGGGGCAGGGGAACACACCTGGGGCAGGTAAATGTGTGTGGGGTGGGGACAGGTGAGGTTCAGCCCCCACCCCTTCAGGCTGTGCTCACCCAGGGGGCTGGGCAGGTAAAGGTGGGCACAGGTGTGGGCACAGGTGGGCACAGGGGAACGCACCTGGGGCAGGTAAATGTGTGTGGGGTGGGACAGGTGAGGTTCGGCCCCGCCCCTTTCGGGCTGTGCTCGCCCAGCAGCACCTGCAGCGGGCTGACAGGGGAGAGGGGCACAGGTGTGGGCACAGGTGGGCACAGGTGAGCTCACCTGGGGCAAGGGAACACACCTGGGGCAGGTAAATGTGTGTGGGGTGGGGACAGGTGAGGTTCAGCCCCGCCCCTTCAGGCTGTGCTCACCCAGCAGCACCCGCAGCGGGCTGGCAGGGGAGAGGGGCACAGGTGGGCACAGGTGGGCACAGGTGAGCTCACCTGGGGCAGATAAATGTGTGTGGGGTGGGACAGGTGAGGTTCGGCCCCGCCCCTTTCGGCTGTGCTCGCCCAGCAGCACCTGCAGCGGGCTGGCAGGGGAGAGGGGCACAGGTGTGGGCACAGGTGGGCACAGGTGGGCACAGGTGGGTGCAGGGGAACGCACCTGGGGCAGGTTTGAAGTGAAGGACGGGCGAGGGACAGGTGAGGCTTGGTGTGTCCAGCTGTGCCCAGGTGTATCCCAGCTGTGCCCAGATGCCATCAGGTGTATCTCATGTGTACCCAGGTGTATCTCAGGTGTAGCCAGGTGTGCCCCTCACCTGTGCCCAGGTGTGCCCAGGTGTGCCCAGGTGTATCCCAGCTGTACTCAGGTGTGCCCAGCTGTACCCAGGTGTATCTCAGGTGTGCCCAGGTGTGCCCAGGTGTGCCCAGGTGTGCCCCTCACCTGTACCCAGCTGTACCCAGGTGTACCCAGCTGTATCCCAGCTGTACCCAGGTGTATCTCACCTGTGCCCAGGTGTGCCCTCACCTGTCCCAGGTGTGCCCAGGTGTATCCCAGCTGTACCCAGCTGTACCCAGCTGTATCCCAGCTGTACCCAGGTGTGCCCAGCTGTGCCCAGGTGTGCCCTCACCTGTACCCAGGTGTGCCAGGTGTGCCCAGCTGTACCCAGGTGTGCCCAGGTGTGCCCAGGTGTGCCCAGGTGTGCCCAGGTGTACCCAGCTGTACCCAGGTGTGCCCAGCTGTATCCCAGGTGTGCCCAGGTGTATCCCAGGTGTGCCCAGCTGTACCCAGGTGTGCCCAGGTGTTCCCAGGTGTATCCCAGCTGTATCCCAGGTGTATCCCAGCTGTGCCCAGGTGTGCCCAGGTGTGCCCTCACCTGTACCCAGGTGTGCCCAGGTGTGCCCAGGTGTGCCCAGGTGTACCCGGGTGTGCCCAGGTGTATCCCAGGTGTATCCCAGGTGTATCCCAGCTGTACCCAGGTGTACCCAGGTGTATCCCAGGTGTATCCCAGCTGTGCCCAGCTGTGCCCAGGTGTGCCCTCACCTGTCGGTGCGGCAGTGCGCCGCTGTCAGCACCCAGCTCCGGCCAATCAGGACGCCCCCGCAGTGGATGGCGCCCCCTGGCTGCAGCAGCAGCACCTGGTACGGGTGGTGCCGCCGCTCGCAGCCGGCCCCGCCCACGATGCGGTTCTCGTCCGCGCCCGCGGCCGCTGCGGACCAGTAAAAACCAGTTAAAACCAGTATGGACCAGTACGGACCAGTAGAAACCAGTATAGACCAGTAAAAACCGGTACGGACCAGTTTGGGACCGGTGGTCTCCCAGTTCAACCCAGTGCCCCCCCCCCAGTTCTCAGCAGCTCCCGCAGCTACTGTGGACCAGTATGGACCAGTAAAAACCAGTTAAAACCAGTATGGACCAGTACGGACCAGTAGAAACCAGTATGGACCAGTACAGACCCGTTTAAACCAGTATCAACCAGTTTGGACTGGTGGTCTCCCAGTTCAGCCCAGTGCCCCCCCAGTTCTCAGCAGCTCCGCAGCCGCTGCTGACCAGTCTGGACCAGTAGAAACCAGTTAAAACCAGTATAGACCAGTACAGACCAGTATAAACCAGTCTAGACCGGTACTGACCAGTAGAAACCGGTGCGGACCAGTTTGGACCGGTGGTCTCCCAGTTCAGCCCAGTTCAGCCCAGTGCCCCCCCCAGTTCTCAGCAGCTCCCGCAGCCGCTGCGGACCAGTATGGACCAGTCTGGACCAGTAGAAACCAGTTAAAACCAGTACAGACCAGTATAAACCAGTATAGACCAGTACAAACCAATAGAAACCAGTATGGACCAGTTTGGACTGGTGGTCTCCCAGTTCTCACCAGCTCCCGTGGCCGCTGCCGACCAGTTTGGACCAGTTTAAACCAGTATAAACCAGCACAGACTTTGTGATCTCCCAATGACTTCCCAGTTCACACCAGTATGGACCAGTTCACACCAGTATGGACCAGTTCAAACCAGTATGGACCTGTGATCTCCCAATGACTTCCCAGTTCATCCCAGTTCACACCAGTTTGGAGCAGTTAAAACCAGTATAAATCAGTTAAAACTGGTACGGCCAAGATGAAACCAGTACAGACCAGTTAAAACCAGTACAGACCAGTACGGACCGGCGACGCTGACAGAGCGCTCCCAGTTCATCCCAGTTCACACCAGTTTGGACCAGTTAAAACCAATACGGACCAGTTAAAACCAGTATAAACCACTTAAAACTGGTAAAAACCAGTTAAAGCCAGTATAGACCAGTACGGACTGGAGACGCTGACAGGGCACTCCCAGTTCATCCCAGTTCATCCAGTTCGCACCAGTTTGGCCCAGTGCTCCCAAGGGAAATTCAGACCAGCTATCTCCCAGTTCAAACCAGTTCAAACCAGTTCAAACCAGTTCAGGCTTCCACAGCGATTCCCAGTTCATCCCAGTTCATCCCAGTTCATCCCAGTCCCTCCCAGTTCATCCCAGTTCATCCCAGTTCACCTCAGTTCATCCCAGTCCCTCCCAGTCCATCCCAGTTCCCTCCCAGTCCATCCCAGTTCATCCCAGTCCCCTCCCAGTCCCTCCCAGTTCATCCCAGTTCCTCCCAGTTCATCCCAGTCCCCTCCCAGTCCCTCCCAGTTCATCCCAGTTCCCTCCCAGTTCATCCCAGTCGCTCCAGTTACTTTCCACTGCCCTCCCAGTCCAGACCAGTACAAACCAGTGCTCCCAGCTTCCTCCCAGTCCCTTCCCAGTGCCCCCAGTTTATCCCAGTACAAACCAGTGCCGCTCAATCTGCCCTTAACACCTTCCCAGTGCCCCCCGGTCCCTCCCAGTCCAAACCAGTATAAACCAGTACAAACCAGTGGCCAGCAGCAGCAGTGGCAGCAGCCTCCCAGCGCCCCCCAGTCCCTCCCAGTATAAACCAGTATAAACCAGTGGCCAGCAGCAGCAGCGGCAGCAGCCTCCCAGCGCCCCCCGGTCCCTCCCAGTATAAACCAGTATAAACCAGTACAAACCAGTGGCCAGCAGCAGCAGCGGCAGCAGCCTCCCAGCGCCCCCCGGTCCCTCCCAGTATAAACCAGTATAAACCAGTACAAACCAGTGGCCAGCAGCAGCAGCGGCAGCAGCCTCCCAGCGCCCCCCGGTCCCTCCCAGTATAAACCAGTATAAACCAGTACAAACCAGTGGCCAGCAGCAGCAGCGGCAGCAGCCTCCCAGCGCCCCCCGGTCCCTCCCAGTATAAACCAGTATAAACCAGTACAAACCAGTGGCCAGCAGCAGCAGCGGCAGCAGCCTCCCAGTGCCCCCCGTCCCTCCCAGTATAAACCAGTATAAACCAGTACAAACCAGTGGCCAGCAGCAGCAGCGGCAGCAGCCTCCCAGCGCCCCCCGGTCCCTCCCAGTATAAACCAGTATAAACCAGTACAAACCAGTGGCCAGCAGCAGCAGCGGCAGCAGCCTCCCAGTGCCCCCCGGTCCCTCCCAGTATAAACCAGTATAAACCAGTACAAACCAGTGGCCAGCAGCAGCAGCGGCAGCAGCCTCCCAGCGCCCCCCGGTCCCTCCCAGTATAAACCAGTATAAACCAGTACAAACCAGTGGCCAGCAGCAGCAGCGGCAGCAGCCTCCCAGCGCCCCCCGGTCCCTCCCAGTATAAACCAGTATAAACCAGTACAAACCAGTGGCCAGCAGCAGCAGCGGCAGCAGCCTCCCAGCGCCCCCGGTCCCTCCCAGTATAAACCAGTATAAACCAGTACAAACCAGTGGCCAGCAGCAGCAGCGGCAGCCCGCTCCATCGGGAGGAGGAGGAGGAGGGGGAGGAAGCAGCCGCTGCCTTTAAATCCCCGCGGAGCCGCCCCGGCCGGTCCGGGCGGGGCGCGCCCAGTTCAGCCCAGTTCAGCCCAGTTCAGCCCAGTTCAGCCCAGTTCAGCCCAGTGCACTGCTGGGGGCCCCTGCAGGGCCTCCCAGTTCAGCCCAGTTCAGCCCAGTTCACTGCTGGGGGCCCCCTGCAGGGCCTCCCAGTTCAGCCCAGTTCAGCCCAGTTCAGCCCAGTTCAGCCAGTGCACTGCTGGGGGCCCCCTGCAGGGCCTCCCAGTTCAGCCCATTCCTCCCAGTTCCTCCCAGTTCAGCCCAGTTCCTCCCAGTTTCTCCCAGTTCAGCCCAGTTCACTCCTGGGGCCCCTGGCAGGGCCTCCCAGTTCCTCCCAGTTCCTCCCAGTTCAGCCCAGTTCAGCCCAGTTCACTGCTGGGGGCCCCCTGCAGGGCCTCCCAGTTCAGCCCAGTTCAGCCCAGTTCAGCCCAGTTCACTGCTGGGGGCCCCCTGCAGGGCCTCCCAGTTCAGCCCAGTTCCTCCCAGTTCCTCCCAGTCCCTCCCAGTTCAGCCCAGTTCAGCCCAGTGCACTCCTGGGGCACCTTGCAGGGCCTCCCAGTTAATTCCAGTCCCTCCCAGTTCAGCCCAGTTCCTCCCAGTTCAGCCCAGTTCCTCCCAGTTCAGCCCAGTGCACTGGTGGGGCCCCAGCAGGGTCTCCCAGTTCATTCCAGTCCCTCCCAGTTCCTCCAGTTCAGCCCAGTTCAGCCAGTGCACTCCTGGCCCCAGGCAGGGCCTCCCAGTTCATCCAGTTCAGCCCAGTTCAGCTTCCCTGTTCCTCCCAGTTCCTCCCAGTTCATCCCAGTTCAGCCCAGTTCAGCTTCCCTGTTCCTCCCAGTTCCTCCCAGTTCAGCCCAGTTCAGCCCAGTGCACTCCTGGGCCTCCCGGTTAATTCCAGTCCCTCCCAGTTCAGCCCAGTTTAACTTCCCTGTTCCTCCCAGACCCCTCCCAGTTTATCCCCGTCTCTCCCAGTTCAGCCCAGTCCCTCCCAGTTCAGCCCAGTCCCTCCCATTCCAAACCAGTCCAGCCCAGTTCCCCTAAATGCCCATCCCAGTTCAGCCCGGTGCATCCCAGTTCCTCCCAGTTCAGCCCAGTCCCTCCCAGTTCAGCTTCCCAGTGCCTCCCAGTTAATTCCAGTGCACTCACAGCTAATTCCAGTCCCTCCCAGTTCCTCCCAGTTCAGCCCAGTGCACTCTTGGGGCCCCAGCAGGGCCTCCCAGTTAATCCCAGTCCCTCCCAGTTCAACCCAGTTCAGCCCAGTCCCTCCCAGTTCAGCTTCCCAGTTCCTCCCGGTTCAGCCCAGTTTAACTTCCCTGTTCCCCTCCCAGTTTATCCCAGTCTCTCCCAGTTCAACCCAGTGCATTCCCAGTCCCTCCCAGTCCCTCCCAGTTCAGCTTCCCAGTGCCTCCCAGTTAATTCCAGTGCACTCCAGTTTATCCCAGTCCCTCCCAGTCCGTCCCAGTTCAGCCCAGTGCACTCCTGGGGCCCCAGCAGGGCCTCCCAGTTAATTCCAGTCCCTCCCAGTTCAGCCCAGTTCAGCCCAGTGCACTCCTGGGGCCCCTGGCAGGGCCTCCCAGTTCAGCCCAGTACAGCCCAGTACAGCCCAGTTCCTCCCAGTTCCACCCAGTTCAGCCCAGTTTAACTTCCCTGTTCCTCCCAATCCCCTCCCAGTTTATCCCAGTCCCTCCCAGTTCAACCCAGTGCATTCCCAGTTCAGCCCAGTGCACTCCCAGGGCCCTCTGCAGGGCCTCCCAGTTCAGCCCAGTTCAGCCCAGTTTAACTTCCCTGTTCCTCCCAGTCCCCTCCCAGTTTAGCCCAGTGCATTCCAGTTCAGCCCAGTTCCCCTAAATGCCCATCCCAGTCCCATCCCAGTCCATCCCAGTTCAATCCCAGTTCATCCCAGTTCATCCCAGTTCATCCCAGTCCATCCCAGTCCATCCCAGTCCATCCCAGTTCAGCCCAGTTCCCCTAAATGCCCATCCCAGTCCCATCCCAGTCCCATCCCAGTCCATCCCAGTTCAATCCCAGTTCATCCCAGTTCATCCCAGTTCATCCCAGTCCATCCCAGTTCAATCCCAGTTCATCCCAGTCCATCCCAGTCCATTCCAGTCCCATCCCAGTCCCATCCCAGTCCATCCCAGTCCATCCCAGTTCATCCCAGTTCACTCCCAGTCCCATCCCAGTCCATCCCAGTTCATCCCAGTCCATCCCAGTCCATCCCAGTCCATCCAGTTCCATCCCAGTCCCTCCCAGTCCATCCCAGTCCCTCCCAGTTCCTTCCCAGTGCTCCCAGTTCAGCTCTGGCTGTGTCCCAGATGTCCCCATTCCCAGAGATTTTGGGGTCTCCGGGGATTTTGGGGGTGCCCAGGTGTGCCCAGGTGATGATTTTTGGGGTGCCCAGGTGACTTTTGGGGTCCCCAGGTCATTTTTGGGGTGCCCAGGTGCGTCTCAGGTGTGCCCAGGTGATGATTTTTGGGGTGCCCCAGGTGATTTTGGGGTCCCCAGGTGATTTTGGGGTTCCCCCGGTGATTTTTGTGGTGCCCAGGTGATTTTTGGGGTGCCCAGGGTGTGCCTAGGTGATGATTTTTGGGGTGCCCAGGTGATGATTTTTGGGGTGCCCAGGTGTGTCCCAGGTGTGTCCCAGGTGTGCCCCAGGTGATTTTTTGGTGTCCCCGGTGTGTCTCAGGTGATTTTGGGGTCCCCAGGTGACTTTTGGGGTTCCCCCCGGTCTTTTTTAGGGTGCCCAGGTGATGATTTTTGGGGGTGCCCAGGTGTGCCCAGGTGTGTCTCAGGTGTCCCCCGGTGATTTTTGGGGTGCCCAGGTGTCCCCCGGTGATTTTGGGGGTGCCCAGGTGTGCCCAGGTGATGATTTTTGGGGTGCCCAGGTGATGATTTCGAGGTGCCCAGGTGATGATTTTTGGGGTGCTCAGGTGTGCCCAGGTGTGCCCAGGTGATTTTGGGGTGCCCAGGTGATGATTTTTGGGGTGCCCAGGTGATTCTGGGGTTTCCCAGGTGATTTTTGTGGTGCCCAGGTGATTTTTGGGGTGCCCAGGTGTGTCTCAGGTGTGCCCCCGGTGATTTTGGGGTGCCCGGGTGTGTCTCCGGTGATTTTGGGGTCCCCAGGTGATTTTGGGGTTCCCCCGGTTGATTTTTGGGGCACCCAGGTGATTTTGGGGTGCCCAGGTGTTTTTTAGGGTGCCCAGGTGATGATTTCGGGGTGCCCACCTGTGCCAGGTGTGCCCAGGTGTACCCCAAGTGATTTTTGGGGTGCCCAGGTGTGTCTCAGGTGTCCCCCGGTGATTTTTGGGGTGCTCAGGTGATTTTTGGGGTGCCCAGGTGATGATTTTGGGGCGCCCAGGTGATGATTTCGGGGTGCCCAGGTGATGATTTTTGGGGTGCTCAGGTGTGCCCAGGTGTGCCCAGGTGATTTTGGGGTGCCCAGGTGATGATTTTTGGGGTGCCCAGGTGATTCTGGGGTTTCCCAGGTGATTTTTGTGGTGCCCAGGTGATTTTTGGGGTGCCCAGGTGTGTCTCAGGTGTGCCCCCGGTGATTTTGGGGGTGCCCGGGTGTGTCTCAGGTGATTTTGGGGTCCCCAGGTGATTTTGGGGTTCCCCCGGTGATTTTTGGGGCACCCAGGTGTTTTTTAGGGTGCCCAGGTGATGATTTCGGGGTGCCCACCTGTGCCAGGTGTGCCCAGGTGTACCCCAAGTGATTTTTGGGGTGCCCAGGTGTGTCTCAGGTGTCCCCGGTGATTTTTGGGGTGCTCAGGTGATTTTTGGGGTGCCAGGTGATGATTTTGGGGCGCCCAGGTGATGATTTTTGGGGTGCCCAGGTGTGTCCCAGGTGTGCCCAGGTGATTTTTGGGGTCCCCCAGGTGATTTTGGGGTCCCCAGGTGTTTTTTGGGGTGCCCAGGTGATGATTTTTGGGGTGCCCACCTGTGCCAGGTGTGCCCAGGTGTGCCCAGGTGATTTTTGGGGTGCCCAGTTGATTTTGGGGTCCCCAGGTGATTTTGGGTGCCCAGGTGTGTCCCAGGTGTGCCCAGGTGATGATTTTGGGGTGCCCAGCTGATTTGGGGTCCCCAGGTGATTTTTGGGGTGCCCAGGTGATGATTTTTGGGGTGCCCAGGTGTGCCCAGGTGATGATTTTTGGGGTGCCCCAGGTGTTTTTTGGGGTGCCCAGGTGATGATTTTTGGGGTGCCCAGCTGTGCCCAGGTGTTTTTTGGGGTGCCCAGGTGTGCCCAGGTGTGTCTCAGGTGTGCCCAGGTGATGATTTTTGGGGTGCCCAGGTGATTTTGGGGTGCCCAGGTGTGTCCCAGGTGTGCCCAGGTGATGATTTTTGGGGTGCCCACCTGTGCCCGGCGCTGTTCCGGGCCGCGCTGCCCCGGCCCCGCCCGAGCTTTGCTCAGCAATTACCGGGGGAGGGACCCGGAACCGGAACCGGAACCGGAACCGGAACCGGAACCGGAACCGGAACCGGAACCGGGGGGGTCCCAAAATTCCCAGGGGGGTTCCCAAAATTCCCGGGGGGGGTCCCGACTTCATTTTTGGGGCTCTTTGGGTTCCCCCCCTCCCCCCTTCCCAAATTTTTGGGTGCCCCCCCATCATTTTTCACCCCCCCCCGGGTGATTTTTGGGTGCCCCTCCCAAAATTTTGGATGCCGCCCCCCCCCAAATATTCCCTCCTATGGGTGCTCCATCCCCCCCTCAAAAATTTTGGGGTGTCCCCCCCCTCCCCGATTTTTGGGTGCTCTCCCAAATTTTGGGTGCCTCCTCCCCCCCCCCCCCCGATGATTTTTGGGTCCCCTCCCCCAAATTTTGGGTTCCCCCTCCCATTTTTTGGGTTCCCCCTCCCAAATTTTGCCCCCCCCCGATGTTTTTTGGGTGCTCTCAGTGATTTTTTGGGGCTCCCCCCCCCCCCATTTTTGGGATCCCCTCGGGTGATTTTTGGGTCATCCCCCCCTCCCAAATTTTGGGTGTCCCCCCCATTTTTGGGTTCCCCCTCCCAAATTTTGGGTGAACCCCCCCCGATTTTTGGACCCTCCCCCAAATTTTGGGTGCCCCCACTAATTTTTGGGTCGTCCCCCCCCCCGATTTTTTGGGGTTCCCCCCTCGATTTTTGGGGTCCCCCCCTCATTTTTGGGTCCCCTCCTGCATTTTTGGGTCCCTCCCCCCCCCCGGGGGGATTTTTTGGTGCCCCCAAAATTTTTGGTGCCCTCCCCTAATTTTTGGGTTCCCCCCCCCGGATTTTTTGGGCCCCCCCGATTATTTTTGGGGCCCCCCCCCCCTACTTTTGGCCCCCCCTCCCGATGTTTTTTGGGTGCTCCCAGTGATTTTTGGGCTCCCCCCCCCCCCAATTTTTGGCCCCCCCCGAGGGTCATTTTTGGATTCTCCCCCCCATTTTGGTTCCCCCCCCCCGGGTGATTTTTGGTTCCCCCCCCCATTTTTGTTCCCCCCCGGGGTGATTTTTGGTTCCCCCCCCCATTTTTGGTTCCCCCCCCGGGGGTCATTTTTGGATTCTCCCTCCCATTTTGGGTTCCCCCCCCGGGGTGATTTTTGGTTCCCCCCCCATTTTTGGGTTCCCCCCCCCCCCCCCGGTCATTTTTGGATTCTCCCTCCCATTTTGGTTCCCCCCCCCGATGATTTTTGGTTCCCCCCCCCATTTCAGGTTCCCCCCCCGGGTGATT
>JBBAXF010000305.1:0-18000 GCA_037837765.1 Delichon dasypus | reverse complement strand
AGAGCACACGGGGAGTTTGGGGACATGACAGGCTTTGGGGTCATGGGAGGATATGGGGGTGTGAGGAGTTTTGGGGTGCACGGGGTTGCAAAAGGGGTGCAGAGAACACAGGGAGTTTTGGGATATGGGAGGATTTGGGGTGCGCAGGGGTCGCAAGGGGGTGCAGAGCACACGGGGAGTTTGGGCACACGACAGCCTTTGGGCGTACGAGGAGCTTTGGGGTCGCGTGGGAGGATTTGGGATCCTGAGGAGCTTTGGGGTGTACAGGGGTCACTTTTGGGGGTGCAAGGCCCGCAGAGAGCCCGGGGGGCTTTTGATGGGGGCGCAGGGGGCACGGGAGGCTTTTTGGGGCACCGGAGGGGGCACGGGCAGCACGGTCCCCAAAACCCACGGGGCACCCCCCCCGTACCGGCGGTACATCTGCTCGCCCTGCGGGTGCCGCCCGTCCTTGAGGCTCTGCACGTCGTTGAAGAGCAGCCGGATCATGGAGTCCGCCTTGTCCAGGTCCCTCTCCACCTCCGCCGCCTTCTGCGGAGCCTTCCCGGCCGCCAGCAGCCGCACGTCCTGCGGGGGTTTGGGGAGGGACGGACACACGGACGGTGAAACCGTGGCCCCCCGGGGGGTTCGGGTGCCCACCCAGCGCCCGGCGCCCGGCGGAGCTCACCGCCTGCAGCAGCGCGTCCGCCTGGTTCAGCTGCTCCTCGCACAGCCCCGACTCCATCTGCAGCTTGGTGACCACGCGCTGCAGGCGCTCCAGCCTGCGGGGACACGGAGGGGACACGGAGGGGACGCGGAGGGGACACGGAGGGGACACGGAGGGGACACGGTCAGCGCAGAGGGGCCACGCTCCTGCCGCTCCCCGTCCCGCTGGCAGCGTCCCGACGCACGTCCCGCGTCTCGCTGCTTGGCCGTCGGCATCCCGATCCTCATCCCGCTTCCAGTCCCAATCCCAATCCTCATCCTGTCACTCATCCCAATCCCAATTCTCATCCCATCCCAATCCTCATCCCATCCCAATCCTCATCCTGTCCCTCATCCCATTCCCAATCCTCATCCCATCCCAATCCTCACCCTGCCCCTCATCCCATCCCAATCCCCATCCCCATCTTGATTTTCCCATTGCCATCCTGCCCCCATCCCACTTCCAGTCCCAATCCCAATCCCCACCCTGTCCCTCATCCCAATCCCAGTCCCCATCCTACCCTTCATCGCATCCCAATCCCCCTCCCCATCCCCATCTCTCTTTTCCCATCCCCATCCTACTTCCATTCCCAATCCTCATCCTGCCCCTCATCCCATTCCCAATCCCCATCCCCATCTTGCTTTTCCATTCCCATCCTGCCCCATCCCACTTCCAATCCCATCCCAATCCCCACCCTATCACTCATCCCAATCCTCATCCTGTCCCTCATCCCATTCCCAATCCTCATCCTGCCCCTCATCCCATCCCAATCCCCATCCCCATCTTGCTTTTCCCATTGCCATTCTGCTCCCATCCCACTTCCAATCCCAATCCCAATCCCCCACATCCCATCCCAATCCTCATCCTGCCCCTCATCCCATTCCCAATCCTCATCCTGTCCCTCATCCCATTCCCAATCCTCATCCTGTCCCTCATCCCAATCCCAATCCTCATCCTGTCCCTCATCCCATTCCCAATCCTCATCCTGTCCCTCATCCCAATCCTCATCCCATTCCCAATCCTCATCCCATTCCCAATCCCCCTCCTATCCCTCATCCCATTCCCTCATCCCATTCCCAATCCTCATCCTGCCCCTCATCCCATCCCAATCCCCATCCCCATCTTGCTTTTCCCATTGCCATTCTGCCCCCATCCCACTTCCAATCCCAATCCAAATCCCCCACATCCCAATCCCAATCCTCATCCTGCCCCTCATCCCATTCCCAATCACCCCTACACAAATCCCTGCCCTGCTCCCCATCCCATCCCATCCCATCCCATCCCATCCCATCCCATCCCATCCCATCCCATTTCCAATCCCATTCCCAATCCCCCACATCCCATCCCATCCCCACATCCCTGACCCTGCCCCGCTCCCTCTCCCGAGCTGAGCCGAGCCCGGCTGAGCCCAGCTGAACCGAGCTGAGCCCTGCTAAACCGAGCTGAGCCGAGCTGAGCCAAGCCCTGCTAAACTGAGCCCGGCTGAGCCGAGCCGAGCCGAGCCGAGCCAAGCCCTGCTAAACCGAGCTGAGCCAAGCCCTGCTAAACTGAGCCGAGCCAAGCCCTGCTAAACTGAGCCCGGCTGAGCCGAGCCGAGCTGAGCCGAGCCAAGCCCTGCTAAACCGAGCTGAGCCAAGCCCTGCTAAACTGAGCCCGGCTGAGCCGAGCCGAGCCCTGCTAAACTGAGCCGAGCTGAGCCGAGCTGAGCTGAGCCGAGCCAAGCCCTGCTAAACTGAGCCAAGCCCTGCTAAACTGAGCCCGGCTGAGCCGAGCCCTGCCCAGCTGTGCCGTGCTGAGTCCTGCTGAGCCGAGCCGAGCCCTGCTAAACCAAGCTGAGCCGAGCCAAGCCAAGCCCAGCTAAACTGAGCTGAGCCGAGCCCAGCTGAACCGAGCTGAGCCCAGCTGAGCTGAGCCCTGCTAAACTGAGCTGAGCCGAGCCGAGCCCAGCTGAACCGAGCTGAGCCCAGCTGAGCTGAGCCCTGCTAAACTGAGCTGAGCCGTGCTGAGCCGAGCCCTGCTAAACCGAGCCGAGCCCAGCTGAGCCGAGCTGAGCCAAGCCGTGCTGAGCCCACCTGAGCTGAGCCGAGCTGAGCCAAGCTGAGCCCAGCTGAGCCAAGCCGTGCCGTGCTGCGCTGCACCGCATCCACCCCATCCCATCCCACCCATCCACTCCATCCCGGCCCACCCATCCATCCCACCCCACCCATCCCACCCCACCCCATCCCCGCGGTCCGGCCGCCGCCAGCCCCGGCTCTCCGCGCTCCCTCCCCGGCACTCGCCTCTCGAACTCGGCCCGCAGCAGCTTCTCCCGCTCCAGCACGGCCACGTGCAGCCGGCCCCACTCCTTCTCCACGTCCAGCGGGTGGTACCCGGGCGGCACCTTCAGCTGCCCCGCCTGCACCGCGCCCTGCGCGCCCCCAAAGTCACAGGGGGCCCCGAGCGGGGGGGGGCGTGAGGCGGGACCACCCCCGGAACCCCCTCATCAGCTGGGAGCCACCCAGAGACCCCCAGAGCCCTGACATCCCGGGACACACAGCTGTCATCCCCTTGGGACCCCCAGAGACCCCCAGAGCCCTGACATCCCGGAACCCCCTCATCACCGGGGAGCCACCCAGAGACCCCCAGAGACCCCTGACACCCCGGGACACACAGCTGTCATCCTCTTGGGACCCCCTGAGACCCCCAGAGACCCCTGACACCCCGGAACCCCCTCATCAGCTGGGGAGCCACCCAGGACCCCCAGAGCCCTGACACCCCGGAACCCCCTCATGCCCCGGGGAGCCACCCAGAGACCCCCGGAGCCCTGACACCCCGGAACCCCCTCATCAGCTGGGGAGCCACCCAGGACCCCCAGAGCCCTGACACCCCGGGACACACAGCTGTCATCCTCTTGGGACCCCCAGAGACCCCCAGAGCCCTGACACCTCGGAACCCCCTCATCACCGGGGAGCCACCCAGAGACCCCCAGAGCCCTGACACCCCGGGACCCTCAGCCCTCATCCTCTTGGGACCCCCTGAGACCCCAGAACACACTGCTGTCATCTTCTGGGGACCCACCCAGAGACCCCCGAGACCCCTGACAATCGGGAACCCCCTCATCACCTGGGAGCCACCCAGAGACCCCCAGAGCCCCGACAATCGGGAACCCCCTCATCACCTGGGAGCCACCCAGAGACCCCCAGAGCCCTGACACCCTGGGACACACAGCTGTCATCCCCTTGGGACCCCCAGAGACCCCCAGAGCCCTGACAATCGGGAACCCCCTCATCAACTGGGAGCCACCCAGGACCCGCCGGGACACACAGCCGTCATCCCCTTGGGACCCCCCAGAGCCCCCCGAGACCCCAGAACACACTGCTGTCATCCTCTTGGGACCCCCTGAGACCCCCGAGACCCTCAGGCCTCATCCCCTTGGGACAAACCCAGAGACCCCAAGACCCCGGGACACACAGCTGTCATCCCCTTGGGACCCCCCGAGACCCCTGACACCCTGGGACCCTCAACCCTCATCCCCTTGGTACCCACCCAGAGACCCCTGAGACCCCAGCTGTCATCTTCTGGGGACCCATCCAGAGCCTGCCAAGACCCAGGACACACAGCCCTCATCCCCTTGGGACCCACCCAGAGACCCCAAGACCCTGGACACACAGCTGTCATCCCCTGGGGACCCCCCGAGACCCCTGACACCCAGGACCCTCAACCCTTATCCCCTTGGGACACACCCAGAGACCCCTGAGACCCCTGATACCCCGGAACACACAGCTGTCATCCCCTGGGGACCACCCAGAGCCCCCCAAGACCCCAGGACACACAGCCCTCATCCCCTTGGGACCCCCTGAGACCCCAGGCCACACAGCTGTCATCCTGTTTGGGAACCCCCGAGACCCACGAGACCCCTGACACCCCGGGACCCTCAACCCTCACCCCCTTGGGACCCCCCGAGACCCCGATACCCCAAGACCCTCAGCCCTCATCCCCTTGGGACCCCCCCGAGCCCCCCGGGACCCCCCACCCTCGGGACCCCCCACCCCTCGGGACCCCCCACCCCCGGGGAACCCCCACCCTCGGGACCCCCCACCCCTCGGGACCCCCCACCCCCGGGACCCCCCACCCCTCGGGACCCCCCCACCCCCGGGGAACCCCCACCCCCGGGACCCCCCACCCCCGGACCCCCGGGCGGTACCTCCAGCGCCTGGAAGATGACTTTGGAGCGGTTCTTGTCGGCCTCCCGCGCCGGCAGCTCCGTCTCCTTGAACTTGAGGAACTGGCGCCACAGGATCTGCGGGGTGAGGGGGGCTCAGCTCGGGGACCCCCTCCCCTCTGCCCCCCGAGCACCCGCCCGCGGTTCTCCGTGCCCGCGGGAAGGAACGGCTGGGTCGGAGCGGCCCCCCCCTGCCCGGGGCACCCTGCGGATCCCCGGAGAGGGGCTGGGTGCCACAGGGAACGCCGGGTCACGGCTGGCACCGCGCTGCCGGGGCTGGGGGGCAGCCGGCGGTGCGGGCACGAGGGTGGCCAGCAGCCCTGACCGGGCACGAGCCGCCCACGGCGCGGCCACGGGCCGGCTGTGCCAGCTGCCGGCGGCTCCGGGGGTCGATCGTCGGCGTGGCAGCGCCGGCCCTGTGCCTGTGCCCATCCCTGTGCCCAGCGCTGTTCCTGTCCCTGTCCTTGTGCCTGTGCCCATCCCTGTGCCCAACGCCGTTCCTGTCCCTGTGCCAACGCTGTTCCTGTCCCTGTCCTTGTGCCCATCCCTGTGCCAGCGCCGTTCCTGTCCCTGTCCCTGTGCCCAGCACTGTCCCTGCCCCTGTCCTTGTGCCCATCCCTGTGCCCAGCACCGTTCCTGTCCCTGTCCCTGTGCCGTTCCCTGCACCCAGCACCGTCCCTGTGCCCAGCACTGTCCCTGTCCTTGTGCCCATCCCTGTGCCCAACGCCGTTCCTGTCCCTGTCCCACTGCCGTCCCTGTCCTTGTGCCCAGCACGGTCCCTGTCCTTGTGCCCATCCCTGTGCCCAGTGCCGTTCCTGTCCCTGTCCTGGTGCCGTTCCTGTCCCTGTTCCTGTCCCTGTGCCCATCCCTGTGCCAACACCGTTCCTGTCCCTGTCCCTGTGCCCATCCCTGTGCCCAGTGCCGTTCCTGTCCTTGTCCCTGTCCTTGTGCCCAGCACCGTGGCGGCACTGTCCCTGTCCCTGTGTTTGTGCCCAGCACTGTCCCTGTTCCTGTCCCTGTGCCTGTGCCCAGCACCGTTCCTGTCCCTGTCCCTGTGCCAGCACTGTCCCTGTTCCTGTCCCTGTGCCTGTGCCCAGCACCGTTCCTGTCCCTGTCCCTGTGCCAGCACTGTCCCTGTCCCTGTCCTTGTGCCCATCCCTGTGCCCAGCGCCATCCCTGTCCCTGTCCCTGTGCCCAGCTCTGTCATTGTCCCTGTCCTTGTGCCATCCCTGTGCCCAGCGCCATCCCTGTCCCTGTCCTTGTGCCCAGCACTGTGCCCAGCACTGTCCCTGTCCCTGTCCTTGTGCCCATCCCTGTGCCAGCGCCGTTCCTGTCCCTGTCCCTGTGCCCAGCTCTGTCCCTGTCCCTGTCCCTGTCCCTGTGCCCAGCACTGTCCCCATCCCTGTCCTTGTGCCCAGCGCCGTCCCTGCGCACACTCCTGTGCCTGGCACACTCCCATGTCCCCGTGGCAGCTTCATCCCTGTCCCTGTCCCCGTCCCTCTCTTTGTGCCCAGCCCTGTGCCCCGCACACCCCATACCTGGCACACCCCATGCCTGGCACACCCGGTGCCCCGCACACCCCATGCCTGGCACACCCCATGCCCCGCACACCCCAGACCTGGCACACCCCAGACCCTGCACACCCCATGCCTGGCACACCCCATACCCAGCACACCCCATGCCCTGCACACCCCGTACCCCACACACCCCATGCCTGGCACACCCCATACCTGGCACACCCCATACCTGGCACACCCCGTGCCCGGCACACCCCATACCTGTCACACCCCGCACACCCCATACCTGTCACACCCCGCACACCCCATACCTGGCACACCCCATGCCCTGCACACCCCGTGCCCCACACACCCCATGCCTGGCACACCCCATACCTGGCACACCCTATACGTGGCACACCCCGTGCCCCGCACACCCCGTGCCCCACACACCCCGTACCTGGCACACCCCGTGCCCCACACACCCCGGTGCCCCGCACACCCCATACCCTGCACACCCCATGCCCCGCACACCCCATGCCCCGCACACCCCATGCCTGGCACACCCATGCCCGGCACACCCCGTGCCCCACACACCCCATACCCTGCACACCCCATACCTGGCACACCCCATGCCCCGCACACCCCATGCCCTGCACACCCCACGCCTGGCACACCCCACACCCTGCACACCCCGTGCCTGGCACACCCCGCACACCCCGTGCCCCACACACCTCGATCTCCTCGTAGCTGCCCGGCAGGCGCCGCTCCTCGAAGAGCGCCGAGTGCTGCCGGCTCCACTGCAGCAGCCCCGTCACCACCTCGTAGTACTCCTGCCAGCGCAGCTGCAGCTCCTGCCCGGGCACGGGGGGCACACACACGCGTTTGTGGGGCGCAGGGGGGCGGCGGTGACACCCCCCGAGCCCCCCGCCCCGGTGACCCCCGGCTCACGTTGGCCTTGACGCCGTCCTGCACCTCGGGCACGCGGGGCATGGCGTCGTACAGCGACGACACGTAGGTGATGATGGATTTCTCGTCCGGCTGCGCCACGTCCACGTCTGCGGGCAGGGATTTGGGGGGCGGGTTTGGGGGGGTGGGCTCGGCACGTGGACCCCCCCCAAACCCAGCCCCCCCGGGTTCACCCCGGCCCCCCACCTTCGGGGTCCAGCAGCCGCGTGACGCCCAGGTCGCGCTCGGCCACGGTGAAGGCCTGGTCCAGGTTCTCCAGGTTGCTCTGGCGGTAGACGCGGCTCATGTCGATCAGCATCGGCCTGTGGGGCCCAGGGGGTCAGTGGGGCACCCCAAAACCCCCAGGAGGGCGGGGTCCCCACGTCCTGGGCCCGCGCCCCACGGCGGGGACGAGGGGGTCAGTGGGGCACCCCAAAACCCCCAGCAGGGCGGGGTCCCCACGTCCTGGGCCCGCGCCCCACAGCAGGGCCGAGGGGGTCAGTGGGGCACCCCAAAACCCCCAGCAGGGCGGGGTCCCCACGTCCTGGGCCCGCGCCCCACGGCGGGGACGGCGGCGGCAGGGGGGGACCCCAAAACCCCCAGGAGGGCGGGGTCCCCACGTCCTGGGCCCGCGCCCCACAGCAGGGCCGAGGGGGTCAGTGGGGCACCCCCAAAACCCCCAGGGGGGCGGGGTCCCCACGTCCTGGGCCCGCGCCCCACGGCGGGGACGGCGGCGGCAGGGAGGGACCCCCAGAGCCGGCGCGGGGACGGGAGGAGCTGGCGAGCGACCGGCGCTTGGGGGGAGCTGGGAACGGCCAGAGCCCCACGAACGGGAACTCGGCACCGCAACCCTCTGTGGGGCTGAGACCCCGATCATCCGTGGGGCTGAGACCCCAATCCCCTGTGGGGCTGAGACCCTGATCCGATCCTCCGTGGGGCTGACACCCCAATCCTCTGTGGGGCCAGCACCCCAATCCGCTATGGGGCTGACACCCCAACCCTCTGTGGGGCTGACACCCCAACCCTCCGTGGGGTGACACCCCGATCCTCTGTGGGGCTGACACCCCAACCCTCCGTGGGGCTGACACCCCGATCATCCGTGGGGTGACACCCTGATCCTCCGTGGGGTGACACCCCGATCCTCTGTGGGGCTGACACCCCGATCCTCTGTGGGGTGACACCCCGATCATCCGTGGGGGTGAGACCCCAACCCTCTGTGGGGTGACACCCCAATCCCCTGTGGGGCTGACACCCCATCCTCTGTGGGGCTGAGACCCCGATCATCCGTGGGGTGACACCCCGATCCTCTGTGGGGTGACACCCTGATCTTCTATAGGGCTGAGACCCCAATCTCTGTGGAGCTGACACCCCGATCATCCGTGGGGCTGAGACCCCGATCCCCTGTGGGGCTGAGACCCTAATCCTCTATAGGGCTGACACCGCAACCCTCCGTGGGGTGACACCCCATCCCCTGTGGGGCTGAGACCCCGATCATCCGTGGGGCTGAGACCCCAATCCTCTATGGGGTGACACCCCAATCCCCTGTGGGGCTGACACCCCGATCCTCTGTGGGGCTGACATCCCAATCCGCTATGGGGCTGAGACCCCAATTCTCTATGGGGCTGACACCCCGATCCTCTGTGGGGCTGACACCCCAATCCTCCGTGGGGCTGAGACCCTAATCCTCCGTGGGGCTGAGACCCCAATCCCCTGTGGGGCTGAGACCCCAATCCTCTATAGGGCTGACACCCCAATCATCCGTGGGGCTGACACCCCAATCCTCCGTGGGGTGACAACCCAATCCTCTGTGGGGCTGAGACCCCAATCCCCTGTGGGGCTGACACCCCGATCCTCCATGGGGTGACAACCCAATCCTCTGTGGGGCTGAGACCCCAATCCCCTATAGGGCAATATAGGGGCAATCCCCTGTGGGGCTGACACCCCAACCCTCCGTGGGGTGACACCCCAATTCTCTATGGCACAGCACCGACGGCGCCGGGAAAACGCGCCGGGACTCGTCGGGAGCGGGATGGGCACGGCTGCCCCATAGGGACAGGATGGGCACGGCTGCCCCATAGGGACAGGATGGGGAGGGACACCCCATAGGGACAGCATTGCCCGCCCCATAGGGACAGGATGGGCACGGCTGCCCCATAGGGACAGGATGGGCATGGCTGCCCCATAGGGACAGGATGGGCAGGGACACCCCATAGGGACAGGATGGGCACAGCTGCCCCACTGATCACAGGATGGGCAGGGACACCCCATAGGGACAGCATTGCCCGCCCCATAGGGACAGGATGGGCACGGCTGCCCCATAGGGACAGGATGGGCATGGCTGCCCCATAGGGACAGGATGGGCAGGGACACCCCATAGGGACAGGATGGGCACAGCTGCCCCACTGATCACAGGATGGGCAGGGACACCCCATAGGGACAGCATTGCCCGCCCCATAGGGACAGGATGGGCACGGCTGCCCCATAGGGACAGGATGGGCATGGCTGCCCCATAGGGACAGGATGGGCACGGCTGCCCCAGTGATCACAGCCCCACTGATCACAGGATGGTCCCAGCTGCCCCACTGATCACAGGATGGTCCTGGCTGCCCCACTGATCACAGCCCCACTGATCACAGCCCCACTGATTGCAGCATGCTCCTGGCTGCCCCACTGATCACAGGATGCTCCCGGCCGCCCCACTGATCACAGCCCCACTGATCACAGGATGCTCCCGGCCGCCCCACTGATCACAGCCCCACTGATCACAGGATGCTCCCAGCTGCCCCACTGATCACAGCATGGTCCCAGCCGCCCCACTGATCACAGCCCCACTGATCGCAGCCCCACTGATCACAGCATGGTCCCGGCCGCCCCACTGATCGCAGGATGGTCCCAGCCGCCCCATTGATCACAGCCCAACTGATCGCAGCCCCACTGATCACAGGACGCTCCCGCCCGCCCCACCGCCCCCTCGCCCGCCCCACCGCCCCCTCGCCCGCCCCACTGCCCCCTTGCCCGCCCCCCGTGCCCACCTGTGCCGGTGGATGATGGCGTTGAAGAGCCGCCCGTCCCTCCAGCTGCTGGTGAAGTTGTCGCAGCGCAGGCCCTGGTAATCCTGCACCATGCGCTGCGACCACAGCAGCAGCTTCTCCTTGGCCGTCATGTCCTCGGACTGCCCCGACACCTGGATGTCCGAGATCTGCGGGGACGGGCTGGGGGTCACCGGGGAGCTGGGGGGGCTGATCCTGCCCCACTGATCCTGCCCCACTGATCCTGCCCACTGATCGCCCTGCCCCACTGATCCTGCCCCACTGATCCTGCCCCACTGATCGCCCTGCCCCACTGATCCTGCCCCACTGATCGGCCCCCGGGCACTGATCCTGCCCCACTGATCCTGCCCCACTGAGCGGCCCCCGGGCACTGATCCTGCCCCACTGATCCTGCCCCACTGATCGCCCCCCGGACCACCGCCGTGCCCCACTGATCGCCCCCCGGGCACCGCTCCTGCCCCACCGATCGCCCCACTGATCGGCCCCCGGGCACCGCCATGCCCCACTGATCGGCCCCTGGGCACCGCCGTGCCCCACTGATCGCCCCGCCCCACCGATCGCCCCCCGGGGCCACCGCTCCCGCCCCACTGATCGCCCCCCAGCCACCACCGCCGTGCCCCACTGATCGCCCCCCGGGCACTGATCCTGCCCCACTGATCGGCCCCTGGGCACCGCTCCTGCCCCACCGATCGCCCCCCGGGCACCGCCGTGCCCCACTGATCGCCCCGCCCCACCGATCGCCCCCCGGGCACCGCTCCTGCCCCACTGATCGCCCCCCGGGCACCGCTCCCGCCCCACCGATCGCCCCCCTGGCACCGCCGTGCCCCACTGATCGCCCCCCGGGCACCGCCGTGCCCGCCCCACTGATCGCCCCCCAGGCACCGCTCCTGCCCCACCGATCGCCCCCCGGGCACCGCCGTGCCCGCCCCACCGATCGCCCCCCGGGGCCTCCGCTCCTGCCCCACCGATCGCCCCCCGGGCACCGCCGTGCCCGCCCCACCGATCGCCCCACCGATCGCCCCCCGGGCACCGCTCCCGCCCCACCGATCGCCCCCCATGCACCGCTCCCGCCCCCACCGATCGCCCCCCGGGCACCACCGCTCCTGCCCCACCGATCGCCCCACTGATCGCCCCCCTGGCACCGCCGTGCCCCACTGATCGCCCCCCGGGCACCGCCGTGCCCCACTGATCGCCCCCCGGGCACCGCTCCCGCCCCACCTGTCCGGGCTCACCTGGAAGTGCAGGATGATGGTCCAGATCAGCCCCAGTGTCAGTTTGGGGTTGCCGTCGGCGATGTCATCGTTGCGGATGTTCACCAGCTTCACCTGCGGGCGCCGGGGACGGGGGCGGCTCAGGGGGCTGCGGGAGCCCCGCCGGGGGTCTGGGGGTCTCACGGGGGGGTCTGGGGGTCTCAAGGGGGGGTCTGGGGGTCTCAGGGGGGTCTGGGGGTCTCAGGGGGGGTCTGGGGGTCTCACGGGGGGGTCTGGGGGTCTCAGGGGAGGGGGTCTGGGGGTCTCACGGTGGGGTCTGGGGGTCTCAGGGGGGGTCTGGGGGTCTCAGGGGGGTCCCCACCCCATTCTCACCTGCCGGTGTTTCAGGTAGTTGAGGGCGATCTGCACGTTCTGCAGTTTGTGGAAGCGCATCCGGCCCTTCTCCCGGGGCTGCCGGGGCGGGGGGCGGTCAGCTGGGGGGCGACCCCGCCGGGTCCTGACCCCCCAAACCCCCCCGAGCCCCACAAAAACCACCCCAGACCCCCAAAAACCACCCCGAGCCCCCCCAGACCCCCAAAACCACCCCGACCCCGCCGGGTCCTGTCCCCCCAAACCCCCCGAGCCCCCCAAAAACCACCCCAGACCCCCAAAAACCACCCCGAGCCCCCCCAGACCCCCAAAAACCACCCCGACCCCGCCGGCTCCTGACCCCCCGAGCCCCCCCAGACCCCCAAAAACTCCCCCGAGCCCCCCCAGACCCCCAAAACCCACCCCGAGCCCCCCCGAGCCCCCCCAGACCCCCAAAAACCACCCCGACCCCGCCGGGTCCTGTCCCCCCAGACCCCCCCGAGCCCCCCAAAACCCACCCCGACCCCGCCGCGGTGTCGCCGCCCCGACCCCCGAGGTGGGGGAGCCCCACGCCCACCCCCCAAAAAAAAAAACCCCCGTGGGTGAGAGCCCCTGGAACTGAGCCCCCCCACCCCACCCCACCGCGCTCCTGCCCCACGGCAGAGCCACAGCTGGGGGCTCCACGCGGTGCTGCCCCACGGAAAGGGGTGAGCGCGGCCCCACGGCCGCTCGGGGTCGGGGGCACGGGTGGTGCCACCCCCTGGGAGCCGCCCCGCGGTGCCAGCGCCCATGTCATGGCGTGTGCCAGCGCCCATGTCACGGCATGTGCCAGCGCCCATGTCATGGCATGTGACAGCGCCATGTCACAGCATGTGCCAGACCCATGTCACCCCCGCGGTGCCACCGCCATGTCACGGCATGTGCCAGCCCCCATGTCATGGCATGTGCCAGACCCATGTCACCCCGCGGTGCCAGCGCCCATGTCATGGCACGGTGACGGCGCCCATGTCATGGCATGTGCCAGCGCCCATGTCACCCCGCGGTGCCAGCACCCATGTCACGGTGGGATCGCTCCCGGGGACGCGCTCGCGGAAGATTTCTGGTGCCACCACCGAAAGGCAACCGAGCGGCTCCTGGCATCGGGGGGCACCGGGACAGGCGTGGCATGTGGAACACGGGACACGGCACATGGCATGCGGCTGGAGCGCACGGACAGCCATGGAACAGGGCACGTGGAACGTGGAACATGGAACAGGGCATGTGGAACATGGCACACGCACACGGCATGTGGCTGGAGCGCGTGGACAGCTGTGGAACATGGCACACGGGACATGGAACAGGGCACAACGGAACATGGCACACGGCACACGGCACGTGGCATGCGGCTGGAGGGCATGGACAGCTGCGGAACATGGCATGTGGAACACGGCACACGGAACATGGAACACAGGGACAGCCGTGGAACATGGCACACGGAACATGGGACAGGGCACAACGGAACATGGCACACGGCATGCGGCTAGAGAGCGCGGACAGCTGCGGAACATGGCACACGGAACATGGCACACGGCACATGGCATGCAGCTGGAGCGCGCGGACAGCTGTGGAACATGGCATGTGGAACATGGGACATGGCACACAGAACATGGAACACAGCACATGGCATGCGGCTGGAGCGCGTGGACAGCTGTGGAACATGGCACACGGGACATGGCACATGGCACATGGCATGCGGCTGGAGCGCACAGACAGCTGCGGAACATGGAACACGGAACATGGGACAGGGCACAACAGAACATGGCACACGGGACATGGAACATGGCACATAGAACATGGCACACGGCATGCGGCTGGAGAGCGCGGACAGCTGCGGAACATGGCACACGGAACATGGCACATGGCACATGGCATGCAGCTGGAGCGCACGGACAGCCGTGGAACAGGGCATGTGGAACATGGCACACGCACACGGCATGTGGCTGGAGCGCGTGGACAGCTGTGGAACATGGCACACGGGACATGGAACAGGGCACAACGGAACATGGCACACGGCACACGGCACATGGCATGCGGCTGGAGGGCGTGGACAGCTGCGGAACATGGCATGTGGAACATGGCACACGGAACATGGAACACAGGGACAGCCGTGGAACATGGCACACGGAACATGGCACATGGCACATGGAACACGGCACACGGCATGTGGCTGGAGCGCGCAGACAGCTGCAGAACATGGCACATGGAACATGGCACATGGCATGCGGCTGGAGCGCGCGGACAGCTGTGGAACGTGGCATGTGGAACATGGGACATGGCACACAGAACATGGAACACAGCACATGGCATGCGGCTGGAGCGCGCGGACAGCTGTGGAACAGGGCACAATGGCACATGGAACAGGGCATGTGGAACAGGGCACATGGGACATGGAACAGGGCATGTGGAACAGGGCACATGGGACATGGAACAGGGCACATGGAACATGGCACACGGCACATGGCATGCGGCTGGAGCGGGCGGACAGCTGTGGAACAGGGCACATGGAACGTGGAACATGGGACAGGGCATGTGGAACATGGCACACAGCATGCGGCTGGAGAGCGCGAACAGCTGCGGAACATGGCACACGGGACATGGAACATGGCACAGGGCACATGGCATGCGGCTGGAGCGTGCAAACAGCCGTGGAACATGGCAAAATGGCACATGGAACAGGGCACGTGGAACATGGCACATGGAACATGGCACACGGCACATGGCACACAGCACATGGCACGTGGCACATAGGACATGGCTGGACCACTAGGACAGCCATGACACACGGGACACAGCACAATGGCACACGGAACATGGCACAACAGCACGTGACACACGGCACAATGGGACACGGCACAACAGCACATGACACACAGTACAATGGCACACAGAACATGGCACAATGGCACGGGGCACACCACACAATGGCATGTGTCACATGGCACAATGGCACACGGAACATGGCACAACGGCACATGACACACAGCAGAATGGCACATGGCACATGGCACAATGGCACATGACACACAGAACATGGCTCAATGGCACACGACACACAGCACAATGGCATGTGTCACATGGCACAATGGCACACGAAACATGGCACAACGGCACATGACACACAGCACAACAGCACATGATACACGGCACACTGGCACACGGGACACAGCACAATGGCACGTGGCACACGGCACAACAGCACATGATACACGGCACAATGGCACATGGAACATGGCTCAATGGCACACGACACACAGCACAATGGCATGTGTCACATGGCACAATGGCACACAGCACAACAGCACATGATACATGGCACAATGGCACACAGCACACGGCACACTGGCACATGGCACACAGCACATGACACACGGCACATGGCACACAGCACACGGCACGTGGCACGCGGCACACGGCACAATGGCATGTGACACACGGCACAATGGCACACGGCACAATGGCACGTGGCACACAGGACATGGCACAATGGCACAATGACACACGGCACACAACACATGGCACACTGGCACACGGCACGTGGCACACGGTACATGACACACAGCACATGACACACGACACACGGCACACGGCACACTGGCACGCGGGCACGCGGGCATGCAGACCGCCCCGGCGCTCTCTCGTCGCCCCACTCACCAAGCGCAGGGTCCGCAGCACATCGCGCTCCCGGGGCTGAACCGGAACAGCCCAGAGCAGAGAGAGAGGAGAGGAGGAGGAGGAGGAGGAGGAAGAGGAGGAGGAGGAAGAGGAGGAGGAGGAAGAGGAGGAAGGAGGAGGAGGATGAGGAGGAGGAGGAAGAGGAGGAGAAGGAAGAGGAGGAGGAAGAGGAGGAGGAGGAGGAGGAAGAGGAGGAAGAGGAGGAGGAGGAAGAAGAGGAGGAGGAGGAGGAGGAAGAGGAGGAGGAGGAGGAGGAAGAGGAAGGAGGAGGAGGAGGAGGAGGAAGAGGAGGAGGAAGAGGAGGAGGAGGAGGAGGAAGAGGAGGAAGAGGAGGAGGAGGAAGAAGAGGAGGAGGAGGAGGAGGAAGAGGAGGAGGAGGAGGAGGAAGAGGAAGGAGGAGGAGGAGGAGGAGGAAGAGGAGGAGGAAGAAGAGGAGGAGGAGGAAGAGGAGGAGGAAGAGGAGGAGGAGGAAGAGGAGGAAGAGGAGGAGGAGGAGGAGGAGGAGGAGGAGGAGGAGGAGGAGGAAGAGGAGGAGGAGGAGGAAGAGGAGGAAGGAGGAAGAGGAGGAGGAAGAGGAGGAGGAGGAGGAGGAGGAAGAAGAAGAGGAAGAAGAGGCAGAGGCGGCCGGGTCGGCGCCGGGCAGCAGAGAGGGCACCAAAGCAAAGAGAGGTTAGAGGCGGGCAGAGCGCGGGCACCTGGAGCAGGGACGGAGGGCACGCAGCGAGGAGGAGGAGGAGGGCGAGGAAGGCCGGCGGAGGGCACGGCGAGGATGAGGAGGGTGAGGATGAGGAGGATGAAGGCCGGCGGGGGGCGGCGCGGCGCGGGCACCTACCAGGGTGTCGCCCGACAGCACCTCCAGCAGCGAGATGAGGTTGTGCCCGTCCCGCAGGTCCTCGTACAGGTCGTTGACGTGGCGCTGCGCCTGCGGGCAGAGGGACGGTGACAGGGCTGGGGACAGGCTGGGGCCAGGCTGGGCGTCACCCAAAACCCGTGCCACCCTGGGGTCACCCTGGTGCCACCCTGGGGTCACCCCCGTGCCAGTCCTGTGTCACCCTGGGGTCACCCCCGTGCCCGTCTGGTGTCACCCCAGTGCCAGTCCAGTGTTACCACAGTGTCACCCCAGTGTCACCCCAGTACCAACCCTGTGCCAGTCTGGTGTCACCCTGGGGTCACCTCGGTGCCAGTCTGGTGTCACCCCAGTGCCACCCCAGTGCCACCCCAGTGCCTCTGTAGCATCACTCCAGTGCCACCCCAGTGTCACCCTGGTGTCACCCCGGTGCCAGTCTGATGTCACTCCAGTGTCACCCCAGTGCCAGTTTGGTGTCACCCCAGTGTCACCCCAGTGTCACCCCAGTACCACCCCAGTGCCAGCCCGGTGCCACCCCGGTGCCACCCCAGTGCCAGTCTGATGTCACCCCAGTGCCAGTCCAGTGTCACCCCAGTGTCACTCCAGTGCCAGTCTGATGTCTCCCCAGTGCCACCCCAGTGCCACCCCGGTGCCACCCCAGTGCCATTTTGGTGTCACTCCAGTGCCACTCCAGTGTCACTCCAGTGCCACTCCAGTGCCACCCTGGGGTCACCCCCGTGCCAACCCTGTGTCACCACAGTGTCACTCCATTGTCACTCCGGTGCCACCCCAGTGCCACCCCAGTGCCACCCCGGTGCCAGTCTGGTGTCACCCCAGTGCCAGTCCGGTGCCACCCCGGTGTCACCTCAGTGTCACCCTGGTGCCACCCCGGCATGCCCAGCACCCCAGGCAGTGCTTGTGCCCAGCACCACGGTGTTCGGACCCCCGCGCCCTCCCCTGTGCCCACAGCCCCGGGGCGAGAGAGCGACAGCGAGGAGGAGGAAGAGGAGGAGGAGGAGGATGAAGATCGTACCTCAGGTCTCCAGTGCTGCGCGGGGGGCAGAGAGAAGAGAGAGGTTAGGAGAGAGCAGAGAGGGGCACCGGGGACGGGCAGAGCGCGGTGGGCACACGCCGGGCACACGCCAGGCACACGCCGGGCACACGCCAGGCACACGCCGGGCACACACCGGGCACACATCGGGCACACGCCGGGCACACGCCGGGCACACGCCAGGCACATGCCGGGCACACGCCGGGCACACACCGGGCACACACCGGGCACACAGCATCGGGCACACACCGGGCACACACCGGGCACACGCCAGGCACACGCCGGGCACACGCCAGGCACACACCGGGCACACGCCAGGCACACGCCGGGCACACACCGGGCACACATCGGGCACACGCCAGGCACACATCGGGCACATATCGGGCACACGCCAGGCACACACCGGGCACACGCCGGGCACACACCGGGCACACACCGGGCACACGCCGGGCACA
>JBBAXF010000304.1:0-18000 GCA_037837765.1 Delichon dasypus | reverse complement strand
AGGACACCGGTGCTGTGACACGGCCTGGAGAAACCCCAGGAGCCACCAGGAGAATGCTGGGGAAAGGCCAGGCAGAGGGGACACGGCCATGGAGGGCCACCAAGGAGGAAGACTCACCTGGACTCTTGACAGTGGTTGTCGTGGTGGTGGTGGTGGTGGTCGTGGTTGTGTTGGCGGGGACAGTGGAGGTGGTAGAGGTTGTAGGGGTCAAAACAGAGGTAGTGGTGGGTGTGGTGGTGTTGGTGACCGTTGCGTTTGTAGAAAAGGTTGGGGTCACAGTAGCAGTGGTGATGGTCGTGGTGGCCGTGGTGGTGTTGGTGGGAAGAGTGGAGTCTGTAGAAAAAGTTGGGGTCACAGTAGGTGTGGTGGTGGCCGCGGTGGTGTTGGAGGTGACAGTTGAGTTGGTGGAGAGAGTTGGGGTCACAGTAGATGTGGTGGTGGCCGTGGTGGTGTTGGAGGTGACAGTCGAGTTGGTAGACACGGTTGGGGTCACAGTAGAGGTGCTGGTCATGGTGGTGGGTGTGGTGGAGTTGGTTGGAACCGTTGAGTTTGTAGAAAAAGTTGGGGTCACAGTAGATGTGGTGATGGTCGTGGTGGTGTTGGAGGTGACAGTCGAGTTGGTAGATGGGGTTGGGGTCACAGTAGGGGTGGTGGCCGTGGTGGTGTTGGAGGTGACAGTCGAGTTGGTAGAGAGAGTTGGGGTCACAGTAGATGTGGTGATCGTCGTGGTGGTGTTGGAGGTGACAGTTGAGTTGGTAGATGGGGTTGGGGTCACAGTAGAGGTGCTGGTCACGGTGGTGGCCGTGGTGGTGTTGGTTGGAACCGTTGAGTTTGTAGAAAAAGTTGGGGTCACAGTAAGGGTGGTGGTGGCCGTGGTGGTGTTGGAGGTGACAGTCGAGTTGGTAGAGAGAGTTGGGGTCACCGTAGGTGTGGTGATGGCTGTGGTGGTGTTGGTGGTGACAGTTGAGTTGGTGGAGAGAGTTGGGGTCACAGTAGGTGTGGTGATCGTCGTGGTGGTGTTGGAGGTGACAGTTGAGTTGGTAGATGGGGTTGGGGTCACAGTAGAGGTGCTGGTCATGGTGGTGGGTGTGGTGGTGTTGGTTGGAACCGTTGAGTTGGTAGAGAGAGTTGGAGTCACAGTAGGGGTGGTGGCCGTGGTGGTGTTGGTGGTGACAGTTGAGTTGGTGGAGAGAGTTGGGGTCACAGTAGGTGTGGTGATCGTCGTGGTGGTGTTGGAGGTGACAGTTGAGTTGGTAGATGGGGTTGGGGTCACAGTAGAGGTGCTGGTCATGGTGGTGGCCGTGGTGGTGTTGGTTGGAACCGTTGAGTTTGTAGAAAAAGTTGGGGTCACAGTAGGTGTAGTGATGGTCGTGGTGGCCGTGGTGGTGTTGGTGGGGTCAGTCGAGTTGGTAGACAGGGTTGGAGTCACGGTAGGGGTGGTGATGGTTGTGATGGTCGTGGTGGTGTTGGTTGGAACCGTTGCGTTTGTAGAAAAAGTTGGGCTCACAGCAGGTGTGGTGGTGGCCGTGGTGGTGTTGGAGGTGACAGTCGAGTTGGTAGAGAGAGTTGGGGTCACAGTAGGGGTGGTGATGGTCGTGGTGGTGTTGGAGGTGACAGTCGAGTTGGTAGACATGGTTGGGGTCACAGTAGGTGTGGTGAGGACCGTAGTGGCCGTGGTGGTGTTGGTTGGGACAGTAGAATTGGTGGAGAGAGTTGGGGTCACAGTAGGGGTGATGATGGTTGTGGTGGCGTTGGTGGGGTCAGACGAATTGGTAGAGAGAGTTGGGGTCACAGTAGGGGTGGTGGTGGCCGTGGTGGTGTTGGAGGTGACAGTTGAGTTGGTGGAGAGAGTTGGGGTCACAGTAGGGGTGGTGGTGGCCGTGGTGGCCGTGGTGGTGTTGGTGGGGTCAGTCGAGTTGGTAGACAGGGTTGGAGTCACGGTAGGGGTGGTGATGGCCGTGGTGGTGTTGGTGGGAAGAGTGGAGTTGGTAGAAAAAGTTGGCGTCACAGTGGGGGTGGTGATGGTTGTGGTGGTGTTGGAGGTGACAGTCGAGTTGGTAGAGAGAGTTGGGGTCACAGTAGGGGTGGTGATGGTCGTGGTGGTGTTGGAGGTGACAGTCGAGTTGGTAGACACGGTTGGGGTCACAGTAGGTGTGGTGAGGACCGTAGTGGCCGTGGTGGTGTTGGTTGGGACAGTAGAATTGGTGGAGAGAGTTGGGGTCACAGTAGGGGTGATGATGGTCGTGGTGGCGTTGGTGGGGTCAGACGAATTGGTAGATGGGGCTGGCGTCACAGTAGAGGTGTTGGTCACGGTGGTGGCCGTGGTGGAGTTGTCCGTAACCGTTGAGTTTGTAGAAAAAGTTGGAGTCACCGTAGGTGTGGTGATGGCCGTGGTGGTGTTGGAGGTGACAGCTGAGTTGGTAGAGAGAGCTGGGGTCACAGTAGGTGTGGTGGTGGTCGTGGTGGTGATGGAGGTGACAGTCGTGTTGAGAGATGGGGTTGAGGTCACGGTGGTGGTTGTGGTGGTGATGGAGGTGACAGTCGTGTTGGGAGACGGCGCTGGGGTCACAGTAGAGGTGTTGGTCACGGTGGTGGCCGTGGTGGTGTTGGAGGTGACAGTCGTGTTGGTCACATCCCTTCTGTCGCTGGTGCCCGTGCCGGTCGGTTGGTTGTCGGCCGTGGCTGCGGTGGTGGACGCCGTCACGTTATCCCTGCTCATTCCCGATTTCTCCTTCCCCTCACGGTGGCCGTGTTGTCCCAGTTCCGGCACGGACACGCCCTCGGTGGTGGCCCTCCCACCATCTCCCGCCCCTGAAGGACCTGTCCTCCTGACCTCACCGACGTCTCCCAAACCCCCTGGGCCACCAAAGCCTGCAGAGCTCCAGGGACACCAGGAACCCCAGGGACACCTGGACCCACTCAAAGACCCCCACCCACCACAGACCTGCGCTTCCCGAAGCTCCGCCCTTGGTTCTCCAAGGAAGCCCCAGGTCCTCCCAAGACCCCCCAGGTGGGTCGCAGCACCCCCAGCTGGATCCCGAAACCCCCTGAACCCAAAGATCTGTTGTCCCCCCAAAAGACCCCTGACTCCACCCCAAAGACTCCCGGACCCCCCCAAAGACCCTCACCCACCACAGACCAACATCCACCAGAAAACCCAACCTTGGTTCTCCAAAGGTGACCCCAGGACGTCCCCGGACCCTCAAGATCCTCAGCTGGGTCCCAAAGACTCATGGATCCACCTCAAAAACCCCCAGACCCCTCTGAAAGCACCCCTGGACCTCCCCAAAGATCCCAGGACTTCCCCAAAGACCTCTGGATCCACCCTAAAGACCCCTGGACCACCCCAAAGACACCTGGATCCACCCTAAAGACCCCTGGACCACCCCAAAGACCCCTGGACCTCCCCAAAGACCCCTGGACTTCCCCAAAGATCCCTGGATCCATCCCAAAGACACCTGGACATCCCCAAAGATCCCTGGACATCCCCAAAGACACCTGGACCCCCCCTGAAGACCCCAAATTGTTCCGTTTGCTGCCAACCCCACGTCTTTCAGATGATCCCGGTCCCACCCCATTTCCAAACTCGCTGCTCCAGGGCCGTCCCGCCATGGGGTGGGGAGAGGTCCCAGGTGCCACCACGGGTGGGGAAGGGTCCCAGGTGTCACCAGGGGTGAGGAGGGGTCCCAGGTGCCACCACAGGTGAGGAGAGGTCCCAGGTGCCACCACGGGTGAGGAGAGGTCCCAGGTGTCATCAAAGGTGGGGAGAGGTCCCGATGCCACCAGGGGTAGGGAAAGGTCCCAGATGCCACCAGGGGTGGGGAAGGGTCCCAGGTGCCACCAGGGGTGGGGAAAATTCCCAGATGTCACCACGGGTGAGGAGAGGTCCCAGGTGTCATCAGAGGTGGGGAGAGGTCCCAGGTGCCACCACAGGTGAGGAGGGGTCCCAGGTGTCATCAGAGGTGGGGAGAGGTCCCAGGTGCCACCAGGGGTGGGGAAGGGTCCCAGGTGCCACCAGGGGTGAGGAGGGGTCCCAGGTGCCACCACAGGTGAGGAGGGGTCCCAGGTGCCACCAGGGGTGAGGAGGGGTCCCAGGTGTCATCAGAGGTGAGGAGAGGTCCCGGATGCCACCAGGGGTAGGGAAAGGTCCCAGGTGCCACCACAGGTGAGGAAGGGTCCCAGGTGCCACCAGGGGTGAGGAGGGGTCCCAGGTGCCACCACAGGTGAGGAGAGGTCCCAGGTGCCACCAGGGGTGGGGAGAGGTCCCAGGTGCCACTAAGAGTGGGGAAGGGTCCCAGGTGCCACCAGGGGTGAGGAAGGGTCCCAGGTGCCACCACATGTGAGGAGAGGTCCCAGGTGCCACCAGGGGTGAGGAAGGGTCCCAGGTGCCACTAAGAGTGGGGAAGGGTCCCAGGTGCCAGCAGGGGTAGAGAAAGGTCCCAGGTGCCACCAGGGGTGAGGAAGGGTCCCAGGTGCCACCAGGGGTGAGGAGGGGTCCCAGGTGCCACCACAGGTGAGGAGAGGTCCCAGGTGCCACCAGGGGTGAGGAGGGGTCCCAGGTGCCACCAAGGGTGGGGAGAGGTCCCAGGTGTCATCAAAGGTGGGGAGAGGTCCCGATGTCACCAGGGGTAGAGAAAGGTCCCAGGTGCCACCAGGGGTGAGGAGGGGTCCCAGGTGCCACCAGGGGTGGGGAAGGGTCCCAGATGCCACCACAGGTGAGGAGAGGTCCCAGATGCCACCAGGGGTGGGGAAGGGTCCCAGGTGCCACCAGGGGTGAGGAGGGGTCCCAGGTGTCACCAGGGGTGGGGAAGGGTCCCAGGTGCCACCAGGGGTGAGGAGGGGTCCCAGGTGTCACCAGGGGTGGGGAAGGGTCCCAGATGCCACCACAGGTGAGGAGAGGTCCCAGATGCCACCAGGGGTGGGGAAGGGTCCCAGGTGCCACCAGGGGTGAGGAGGGGTCCCAGGTGTCACCAGGGGTGGGGAAGGGTCCCAGATGCCACCACGGGTGAGGAGGGGTCCCAGGTGTCATCAGAGGTGGGGAGGGGTCCCAGGTGCCACCAGGGGTGAGGAGGGGTCCCAGGTGCCACCACGGGTGAGGAGAGGTCCCAGGTGTCACCAGGGGTGAGGAGAGGTCCCAGGTGTCATCAAAGGTGGGGAGAGATCCCGATGCCACCAGGAGTGGGGAAGGGTCCCAGATGCCACCACAGGTGAGGAGAGGTCCCAGGTGCCACCAAGGGTGAGGAGAGGTCCCAGGTGCCACCACAGGTGAGGAGAGGTCCCAGGTGCCACCAGGGGTGGGGAGGGGTCCCAGGTGCCACCACAGGTGAGGAGAGGTCCCAGGTGCCACCAGGGGTGGGGAGGGGTCCCAGGTGCCAGCAGGAGTGGGGACAATTCCCAGGTGCCACCAAGGGTGAGGAGGGGTCCCAGGTGCCACTAAGAGTGGGGAAGGGTCCCAGGTGCCACCAGCTCCCACCTGTGACGATGACCAGGACGCAGAGGCCGAGCGCGGCCCGGCCGCCCCACAGCTGCCGTGGCCCCATGGCCCCGAAGTCGGGGGGCAGAGATGGGCAGGAGGATCCTTCTCCGGGCGCGAGCAGAGCGGGACTGAGGACACGAAGACACCTGCGGTGGGACCTTTGGTCACGGGAGGAGGAGGCGGCGGGAGGGACAAAGGCGCCGCCGGTGCCAGGAGCGCGGTGATGGGTGCCACCGCCCTTTTTTACGGGCTCGTGTCACGGCAGGGGACGACAGGTGTCCCGCTGCGCCCGGTGCCACTCCCGTGAGGCCCAGGAGATTCCTCAGGTGTGCCCAAGGGAAGGTGCGGGTGGGTCAAAGGACACGTCCTGGTGCCATCGGGATGTGGGGCATGGGGACAGGGTGGGGACAGGGTGGGGACAGGGGACAGGGGACAAGGATGCGGTGGGACGTGGGGTGGGGGCGTGGGACGTGGGACGTGGGGCATGGGGCATGGGACATGGGATGGGAAAAAGGGACATGGGACATGGGATGTGGGACATGGGATGGGAAAAAGGGACATGGGACATGGGATGTGGGACATGGGACATGGGACATGGGATGGGACATGGGACATGGGACGTGGGATGGGGATGTGGGACACAGGATGGGGACAGGGGACAAGGGACATGGGACACGGGATGGGGAAAAGGAACACAGGATGGGGACAGGGGACACGGGATGGGAAAAAGGGACATGGGACATGGGATGTGGGACATGGGATGGGGACGTGGGACACAGGATGGGGATGTGGGGCACGGGATGGGGACATGGGACACGGGATGGAGACAGGGGACGTGGGATGTGGGACACAGGATGGGGATGTGGGGCACGAGGTCCATGTGTGGGACAGGGGACAGGGGACATGGGATGGGGACGTGGGACACAGGATAGGGATGTGGAGCACGAAGTCAGTGTGTGGGACAGGGGACAGGGGACATGGGATGGGAAAAAGGGACACAGGACATGGGATGGAGGTGTGGGACATGGGGACATGGGATGGGGGTGTGGGACAGGGGACAAGGGACAAGGATGTGGTGGGACGTGGGATGGGGACATGCAACACGGGATGGGGACAGGGGACATGGGATGAGGATGTGGGACGTGGGACATGAGATGGGGGCGTGGGACACGGGATGGGGATGTGGGGCACGAGGTCAGTGTGTGGGACAGGGGACAGGGGACAAGGATGCAGTGGGACATGGGACACGGGATGTGGACATGGGACACGGGATGGGGACAGGGGACACGGGATGAGGACGTGGGACATGGGACATGGGATAGTGACATGGGACATAAATGGGGTCACGGCGAGGTTTCGGGACGGATCCGGGGGCCACCTGGGGGGGCGGGAGGCCGTTTTTGGGGTGAATCACGAGGAATTTGGGATGAGCTGGATGGAATTCGGGACGAGCAGGGACCCCACAGGAAGGAGCCGAGACCCGACTGAGTCACCCCGACCTGAGTCACCCCCGGGGGGGGGGCGGGTGGGATTTGGGGGGGCCCTGAGGGGATTTTGGGGGTCCTGGGTGGGGTTTAGGGGGTCCCTGAGGGGATTTGGGGAGTCCCAGGATGGGATTTTGGGGTCCTGGGTGGGGTTTGGGGGGGGGCTGAGGGGATTTTGGGGGTCCTGGGTGGGGTTTGGGGGGTGGGGCTGAGGGGATTTTGGGGTCTTGGGTGGGGTTTGGGAGGTTCTGGGTGGGATCTGGGGGGTCCCTAAGAGGAATTTTGGGGTCCTGGCTGGGGTTTGGGGAGTCCTTAAGGGGATTTTGGGGTCTTGGGTGGGGTTTGAGGGGTCCCTGAGGGAATTTTGGGGTCTTGGGTGGGATTTGGGGAGTCCCTGAGGGGATTTGGGGGTCTTTGGTGGGATTTGGAGGGTCCCTAAGGGGGTTTTGGGGTTCTGGGTGGGTTTGGGGGGGCTCTGAGGGGATTTGGGGAGTCCCAGGAGGGATTTTGGGGTCCTGGGTGGGGTTTAGGGGGTCCTTGAGGGAATTTGGGGGATCCCTAAGGGGATTTTGAGGTCCTGGGTGGGATTTGGGGGGGTTCTGAGGGGATTTTGGGGGTCCTCGGGGGGCGATTTTAGGGTCCTGGGTGGAGTTTGGGGGGTCCCTGAAGGGATTTGGGGGATCCTTAAGGGGATTTTGGGGTCCTGGGTTGGATTTGGGGTCCCAGGGGAAGGTCGGGGAGGATTTTCTGAATTTCGGGGAGATTTTGGGGGCGTTTCTGGTTTTTTGGTGGAAATTTGGGGTGGATTCTGAAGTTTTTGGGGGTTCTGAGGTTTTTTTGGGGTGGTTTTGGGGGAGTTTCTGTGGTTTTGGCAGGAATTTTAGGGGAGATTTTGGGAGAATTCTGAATTTTGGGATGAAATTTTGGGGAGGGGGGGTCCACGTCCTAATTTTTGGGGTGAAGCTCTGGGATTTTGGTTTTATTTTTGTCACACGTGCGGCCGAACGTGAGCAGGCGCGTCCCCCACCCCCGCCATGAATAATCGCTCCCCCCCTTTTTTTAATTTTGGGTGGAAAAGCGGCGATTTTGGGTTCCTGAGGAAATTCCTGTCCTTTTACTCCTCGCCGGCGCCGGCGCCCCCACAACCGCCAAGTTTGGGCAAAAATAATAATTAAAAAAAAAATAAAGGGGCGGGAGAAAAAAAAAGAAAAATCCCCACAAAAGTGGGCGAAAAAAAAAAAAAAAAGAGGGAAAAAAAAAACGAAAAAAATCTAAAAAAGGGAAAAAAGCTAAAAAAGGGAGGGGAAAAAAAAAATCCCCCAAAAAGTGGAGGGAAAAAAAAAAGAAGAAAAACAAAACACACACAAAAAAAGGGGAAAAAATCTAAAAAAGGGAAAAAAGCTAAAAAAGGGAGAAAAAAAAAAAAAGCTGGAAAAGGGGATTTTAATTTCTTTTTAATTTATTTTTTTTTCTTTTTTTTTTTTTTTTTTCTTTTCCCAGAGGGATTTGGGATTTAGGGGATCTATGGGGTCTGTAGGGGATCTATGGGGAGTTATGGGGTTCTATAGGGGGATGTGGGGTTCTATGGGGTCTATGGGGTCTATAGGGGATCTATGGGGTCTATAGGAATCTATGGGGTCTATAAGAGGATGTGGGGTCTATAGGAATCTATGGGGTCTATAAGAGGATGTGGGGTCTATAGGGGTCTATGGGGTCTATAGGGATCTATGGGGTCTATAAGAGGATGTGGGGTCTATAGGGATCTATGGGGTCTATAGGGATCTATGGGGTCTATAGGGGGATGTGGGGTTCTATGGGTTCTATGGGGTCTATAGGGATCTATGGGGTCTATAGGGGGATGTGGGGTTCTATGGGTTCTATGGGGTCTCTAGGGATCTATGGGGTCTATAGGGGATCTATGGGGTCTATGGGTTCTATAGGGATCTATGGGTTCTCTAGGGGTCTATGGATTCTATAGGGATCTATGGGGTCTCTAGGGATCTATGGGGTCTATAGGGGATCTATGGGGTCTATGGGTTCTATGGGGTCTCTAGGGATCTATGGGGTCTATAGGAATCTATGGGGTCTATAAGGGGATGTGGGGTCTATAGGGAATCTATGGGGTCTATAAGTGGATGTGGGGTCTATAGGAATCTATGGGGTCTATAGGGGGATGTGGGGTTCTATGGGTTCTATGGGGCCTCTAGGGATCTATGGGGTCTATAGGGGATCTATGGGGTCTATGGGGTCTATAGGGATCTATGGGTTCTCTAGGGGTCTATGGATTCTATAGGGATCTATGGGGTCTATAGGGATCTATGGGGTCTATAAGGGGATGTGGGGTCTATGGGGTTCTATGGGGTCTATAGGAATCCATGGGGTCTACAGGGGGATGTGGGGTCTATAGAGGGTCTATGGGAGATCTGTGGTGTCTGTGGGGTTCTATGGGGTCTATAGGGGATCTATGGGTTCTGTAGGGGTCAACAGGAATCTATGGGGTCTATAGAGGATCTATGGGGTCTGTAGGGGGATGTGGGGGATCTGTGGGGTTTGTGGGGTTCTAGAGGGGTCTATAGGGGTCGATGGGTTCTATGGGCTCTATGGGGCTCTATGGGGTCTATGGAGCACTATGGGGCTCTATAGGGCTCTATGGGGTCTATGGGGCTCTATGGGGCTCTATAGGGCACTATGGGGTCTATAGGGTACTATGGGGTCTATGGGGTCTATAGGGCACTATGGGGTCTATAGGACACTATGGGGTTCTATAGGGCACTATGGGGCTCTATAGGGCTCTATGGGGTCTATAGGGCACTATGGGCTCTATAGGGCTCTATGGGCTCTATAGGGTCTCTGGGGTCTCTGGGGGTCTCGGGGGCACAGGAACAGACCCCGCCCCCCCCCGGGGAGGTTCGGACACCCCCGGTTCCCCTCCCCTCCCCCGCTCTGTCCCCCGGTGTCGCCACAGCTGTCACCGCGTCACCCCGCAGGAAGGGGCCCTGCGTCACCCCGGGGTGACAGAGGGGTGACAGCGGGGGGACAGCGGGGGGACAGCGGGGGACACGGGGGGGACACGGGGGACATGGGGGGGACAGAGGGGTGACAGCGGGGTGACAGCGGGGGGACAGCGGGGGGACAGCGGGGGACAGCGGGGGGACAGCGGGGGTGACAGCGGGGTGACAGCGGGGGACAGCGGGGGACAGCGGGGGACATGGGGGGGACAGTGGGGGGACAGCGGGGGACAGCGGGGGGACAGCGGGGGTGACAGCGGGGTGACAGCGGGGGGACAGCGTGGTGACAGCTGGGGACAGCAGGGTGACAGCGGGGGACAGCGGGGGACATGGGGGGGACAGCGGGGGACAGCTGGGGACAGCTGGGGGGGACAGCGGGGTGACAGTGGGGGACAGCGGGGGGACGTGGGAGACGTGGGGGACACCCAGGGGACACCCAGGGGACACCCGGGGGGGTCACGGGGTCGTGGGAAGGGACAGGGACAGGGGCGGTGACGTAAGGGGGGGACACGAGTGGAAATCCCCCCCCCCCCTGTCCCCCCCGCCCCCGCCCCGACCTTTAAAGGAGCCGGAGGCGGCGCCGGGACCGGGACCGGGACATCGGGATCAGAACCGGGACTGCGGGACCGGGACCGGGACATCGGGATCGGGACATCGGATCGGGACCGGGACCGGGATCGGACAGTGGGGCCGAGACTGGGACATCAAGACCGGGAGAGTGAAACCGGGACAGCGAAACCGGGACAGCGGGACAAAGATCAGAACCGGGACGGTGGGACCGGGATCAGAACCGGGATCAGAACCGGGAACAGAACCGGGACTGCGGGACCGGGACCAGAACCGGGATAGGGACCGGGACACCGGGAGTGAGACGAGGACCGGTACCGGGACACCGGGACCAAAACCGGAGCTGATTCTGGGACAGCGGAACCGGGACTGAGACCGGAGAGAGGTGAGGGAGCGGCGGGACTGGGACTGGGCTGGGATGGGACTGGGATGGGACTGGGATGGGACTGGGACCGGGACCGGGACCGGGACCGGGACTGGGATGGGACTGGGACTGGGACTGGATGGGACTGGGACTGGGACTGGGACTGGGACTGGGACTGGGACTGGGACTGGGACTGGGATTGGGATTGGGACTGGGTTTAGGACCGGGACTGGGACTGGGACTGGGACTGGGATTGGGACTGGGATTGGGATTGGGATTGGGACTGGGTTTAGGACCGGGACTGGGACTGGGACTGGGACTGGGACTGGGACTGGGACTGGGACCGGGCTTGGTTCCAGTCCCGGTGTCACCCAGTGTCACCGCAGTGACCCCCAGACCCTGGGATCCCCTGGGAGGGGAGGGGGCTGCCTCAGTGTCCCCAATGTCCCCAGTGTCCCCAGTGTCCCCAGTAACCCGTGACATCCCTCCAGGATGCGACTGTCCGCGATGTCCCCGATGCGATGTCCCTGGTGGCCCTGGTGGCCCTGGTGGCCCTGGCGGGCTCGGGGACGCCAGAACCAGGCCGGGTGTCCCAGCTGCTGACGGATTTTGGGCTGCGCCTGTTCCGGGCGGCGCTGGCGCCCCGAGGTGACGCCAACGTGGCCTTCGCGCCCTACGGGGCCACCTCGCTGCTGGTGGCCCTGCAGGTGGCCACGGCCGGGAGGGGCCGGCGACAGCTGGAGGAGGCCATGGGCTTCAGCATCGACGGTGAGGGGGGACAGGGGACACGGCGGGGGGACATTTTTGGGTCATTGTCCCCATCCGGGGTGGGATTTGGGGTCATTGTCACCATTTTGGGACATTTTGGGGGTCATTGTCCCCATTTGAGGACACCTCGAGGTCATTGTCCCCATCAGGGGTGGGATTTGGGGTGGTTGCCACCATTTGGGGACACTTTGGGGTCATTGCCACCATTTGGGGACACTTTGGGGGTCATTGTCCCCATCAGGGGTGGGATTTGGGGTCATTGTCCCCATTTGGGGGGGGGGTCCCTGTCCCCATCCCCATAAGGGACACTCCGAGCTCCCTCTGCCCATGGCGGGGAGGGGAGTGGTGGCACGTCCCCAATTGTCCCCAAACGTCCCCAAATATCCCCGAATGTCCCCAAATGATGTCCCCAAACGTCCCCAATTACCCCCGAACCTCCCCAAAACACCACCAAATACCCCCAAAACCTCCCCGATTACCCCCGAATGCCCCCAGATATTCCCCAAATGTCCCCAAATGATGTCCCCGAATGTCCCCAAAACCTCCCCAAACACCCCCAGAACATCCCCAAACACCCCCAAAACCTCCCCAAGTGTCCCCAAAACCTCCCCGAGTGTCCCCAAAACCTCCCCAATTACCCCCGAACGCCCCCAAATATTCCCCAAATGTCCCCAAACCTCCCCAAATACCCCCCCAAATGCCCCCAAATATTCCCCAAATACCCCCAAAACATCCCCAATTCCCAAAACCTCCCCAATTTCCCCCGAACGCCCCCAAAACCTCCCCAACTGTCCCCAAACCTCCCCAAACACCCCCCAAATGTCCCCAAATATTCCCCAAATACCCCCAAAACCTCCCGAGTGTCCCCAAAACCTCCCCAAATACCCCCCAAACGCCCCCAAATGCCCCCAAATATTCCCCAACTGTCCCCAAACCTCCCCAATTACCCTGGACACCCCCAAAACCTCCCCAATTGTCCCCAAAACCTCCCCAAGTGTCCCCAAAACCTCCCCAATTTCCCCCGAACGCCCCCAAATATTCCCCAAATGTCCCCAAAACCTCCCCAAATACCCCCAAAACCTCGCCAAGTGTCCCCAAACCCTCCCCAATTACCCCCAAAACCTCCCCGAATGTCCCCCAAACCTCCCCAAATACCCCCGAATGCCCCCAAATGTCCCCAAATATCCCCCAAATGTCCCCAAAACCTCCCCAAGTGTCCCAAAACCTCCCCAATTACCCCCCCAAACGCCCACAAATGTCCCCAAATTATGTCCCCGAATGTCCCCAAACCTCCCCAATTTCCCCCGAACGCCCCCCAAACGCCCCCAAATGTCCCCAAAACCTCCCCAAGTGTCCCCAAAACCTCCCCAATTACCCCCAAATGCCCCCAAATATTCCCCAAATACCCCCAAAACCTCCCCGAACGCCCCCAAAACCTCGCCAAGTGTCCCCAAACCCTCCCCAAATACCCCCAAAACCTCGCCAAGTGTCCCCAAACCCTCCCCAATTACCCCCAAAACCTCCCCGAATGTCCCCCAAACCTCCCCAATTACCCCCAAATGCCCCCAAATATTCCCCAAATACCCCCAAAACCTCCCCGAACGCCCCCAAAACCTCGCCAAGTGTCCCCAAAACCTCCCCAAATACCCCCCAAACGCCCCCAACTGTCCCCAAAACCTCCCCGAATGTCCCCAAAACCTCCCCAATTACCCCCGAACGCCCCCAAAACCTCCCCGAATGTCCCAAAACCTCCCCAATTTCCCCCGAACGCCCCCCGGGTGCGGCGCCCTCCCCGTGACTCGGTTTCCCCGCCGGCAGAGCCGGGGGTCTCGGCCCAGCTGCGGGGGCTGCTGCGGGCGCTGCGGGGCTCGGGGGTCTCGCTGCAGGTGGCCCGGGGGCTCCTGGTGGCCCCGGCGGTGGCCCTGAGGCGGGGGTCGCTGGCCCGGCTGCGGCGAGCGCTGGGACCCCTGAGCGTGGCCCGGCTGGAGCCCGGCTCCGGGGAGGGGGCGAGGGGCGACATCAACGCCTGGGCCAGGCAGAGGACCGGCGGTGAGACCCCAATTTGGGGAGGGGGCGAGGGGGGAAACCCGCGGGGAGAACCCCGGGGGGATTTGGGGAGGGGGCGAGGGGTTTGGGACCCCTTTTGGGGAGGGGGCGAGGGGTTTGGGACCCCCGAGGGGATTTGGGGAGGGGGCGAATGGTTTGGGACCCCTTTTTGGGGGGATTTGGGGAGGGGGCAAGGGGGGAAACCCGCGGGGAGAACCCCGGGGGGATTTGGGGAGGGGGCGAGGGGTTTGGGACCCCTTTTGGGGAGGGGGCGAGGGGTTTGGGACCCCCGGGGGGATTTGGGGAGGGGGCGAGGGTTTATGGGATGGCTGGGATTTTTGGAGGGGCTCAGTGGGATTTGTTGGGGATCACCGGGATCTTTTCTCGGGATCAATGTGGGGGTTTTTTTGGGATCACCGGGAGATTTTCTGGGGATCACCGGTTTATTTTTTGGGGATCACTGGGTTATTTTTTGGGGATTACCGGGTTATTTTTGGGGGATCAATGGGATTTTTTGGGATCACTGGACGTGTCCCCGTGTCTCTGCAGGGTTGGTGTTGGGCCTGGGGTGATCAATGGGATTTTTTGGGATCAATGTGATATTTTCGGGATCACCGGGATATTTTCTGGGGATTACCGGGTTATTTTTTGGGATCACTGGGATTTTTTGGGATCACCGGACGTGTCCCCATGTCCCCGCAGGGCTGGTGTCGGGCCTGGGGTGATCAATGGGATATTTTTGGGATCAATGTGGGTTTTATGGGATCACCGTGATATTTTTTTGGGATCAATGCGATATTTTCGGGATCACCGGGATATTTTCTGGGGATTACCAGGTTATTTTTTGGGGATCACTGGGATATTTTGGGGGGATCAATGGGATTTTTTTGGGATCAATGCGATATTTTCGGGATCACTGGGATATTTTTTCGGGATCCACTCAGGTGTCCCCGTGTCCCCGCAGGGCTGGTGTCGGGCCTGGGGTGATCAATGGGAATTTTTGGGGATCACTGGGATATTTTTTGGGGATTACCGGGTTATTTTTTGGGATCACTGGGATTTTTGGGGATCAATGGGATTTTTTGGGATCACTGGGATATTTTTTCGGGATCACCGGACGTGTCCCCGTGTCCCCGCAGGGCTGGTGTCGGGCCTGGTGCCCCCCGGGGCGCTGGGGCCCCGCACGCGGCTGGCGCTGGTGGCGGCTCTGTCCCTGCGGGGGCCCTGGGGGGTCCCGGTGTCCCCCGGTGCCACCCGCCCCCGTCCCTTCCGCCGCCGCGACGGCCGCGACGTCACCGTGCCCATGGTGGCCCTGGCCGGGCGCTTCCGCTGCGGTGAGCGCTGGCGGCGGGTGGCACCGGGTGCGGCAGCTGCTGTGGCACCTGGGTCACCTCTGTGTCACCTTCTGTGCCACCTCTGTCACCTGCTGTGGCACCTGTGTCACCTGCTGTCATCTGTGTCACCTCTGTGTCACCTCTGTGTCACCTGCTGTGGCACCTGTGCCACCTGTGTCAGCTGCTGTCACCTCCCTGTGTCACCTGTGTCACCTCCTGTGTCACCTCCTGTGTCACCTGTGTCACCTCTGTGTCAGCTGTGTCATCTGTGTCACCTGTGGCACCTGTGGCACCGGGTGTGGCAGCTGCTGTGGCACCTGCGTCACCTCTGTGTCACCTGTGTGTCATCTGTGTCACCTCCCTGTGTCACCTGTGTCACCTGTGTCAGCTGCTGTCACCTCCCTGTGTCACCTGTGTCACCTGCTTTGTCACCTGTGTCACCTGTGTCACCTCCCTGTGTCACCTGTGTCATCTGTGTCACCTCCTGTGTCACCTCTGTCACCTCCTGTGTCACCTCTGTCACCTGTGTCACCTCTGTGTCACCTGTGTCACCTGTGGTACCGGGTGTGGCAGCTGCTGTGTCACCTGGGTCACCTCTGTGTCACCTGTGTCACCTCTGTGTCACCTGTGTTACCTCCCTGTGTCACCTGTGTCACCTCCCTGGGTCACCTGGGTCACCTGCTGTCATCCCCTGTGTCACCTGCTGTGTCACCTTCTGTCACCGGCTGTGCCGTCTGTGTCTCACCTGCATCACCTGTGTCACCTGTGCCACCTCCTGTGTCACCTGGGTTACCTCTGTGTCACCTGTGTCACCTTCCTGCGTCACCTGTGTCACCTCCTGTGTCACCTGTGCCACCTGTGTCACCTGCTGTCACCTCCCTGTGTCACCTGTGTGTCACCTGTGTCACCTGTGCCACCTCCTGTGTCACCTGGGTCACCTACTGTCATCCCCTGTGTCACCTGTGCCACCTCTGTGTCACCTGTGTCAGCTGCTGTGTCACCTTCTGTCACCTGCTGTCACTAGGGTCACCTCCTGTCACCCCCTGTGTCACCTGTGCCACCTCTGTGTCAGCTGTGTCAGCTGTGTCACCTCCTGTGTCACCTGTGTCGCCTCCCTTTCACCTGTGTCACCCCTGTCATCCCCTGTGTCACCAAGTTGTCACCTCGTGTCACCTGCTGGCATCTTGTGTCACCAAGTGTCACCTCCTGCCATCCCCTGTGCCGCCTCCTGCCACCGCCTGCCACCGCTGTGTCACCCTGGGGAATCCCGCTGTCACCCGCTGTCACTCTGTGTCACCCGGTGCCACCCTGGGGTTTCCCCCGTGTCACCCTGGCTGTCCCCGTGTCACCTGGTGCCACCCTGGGGTTTCCCCCGTGTCACCTGGTGCCACCCTGCGAGTGCTTGTGCCACCCTGGGAGTCCCCTCTGTGTCACCCTGGCTGTCCCTGGTGTCACCCTGGGGTTCCTGTGTCACCCCAGTGCCACCCTGGCTGTCCCCGGTGTCACCTCAGTGTCACACTTGTTGTCCCTGGTGTCACCCTGGGGTTCCCATGTCACCCCAGTACCACCCTGGTTGTCCCCGGTGTCACCACAGTGTCACACTTGTTGTCCCTGGTGTCACTCTGTGTCACCCTGGCTGTCCCCGTGTCACCCTGGGGTTCCTGTGTCACGCCAGTGCCACCCTGGTTGTCCCCGGTGTCACCCTGGTTGTCACCTGGCCGCCCCTGTGTCACCCTGTGTCACCCTTGTGTCATCCTGCCTGTCTCACTCCTGCCACCCCCTGTGTCCCCCGGCAATGTCACCTCCCGTGTCCCCCCCCAGTGTCCCCTCTGACCCTCCCCAATGTCACCGTGTGTCACCCTGGGGTTCCCGTGTCACTGTGTGTCACCCTGGGGTTCCCGTGTCACCCTGGTGTCACCCTGGCTGTCCCCGTGTCACCCTTGTGTCACCCTGGCTGTCCCCGTGTCACCCTGTGTCACCCCCCGTGTCCCCCTGGTGTCCCCTCTGACCCCCCCCCCAATGTCACCCCTGTGTCACCCATGTCACCCTGGTGTCACCCTGGCTGTACACGTGTCACCCTGGGGTTCCCGTGTCACCCTGTGTCACCCTGGGGTTCCCGTGTCACCCTTGTGTCACCCTGATGTCCCCTCTGACCTGTCTCCCCCCCGCCCCGATGTCACCCCCCAGGGGACTTCGAGACCCCCGCCGGTGTCCCCTTCTCGGTGGTGGAGGTCCCCTACGCGGGGGGGGAGGTGGCGCTGCTGCTGGCGGCGCCCCTGGGGCGCGATGTCCCCATCGTCACCCTGGCGCCGCTGCTGGACGCGGGCGGTGTCACCCGGTGGGTGACAAACCTCAGCCCCGCCCCCCGCGTGGTGGTGCTGCCCCGGTGAGAGACGGGGGGGGACAGTGGGGACACTGGGGACAATGGGGACATTGGGGACATTGGGGACAGTGGGGACATTGGGGACACTGGGGACAATGGGGGGACATTGGGGACATTGGGGACATTGGGGGGATTGGGGACAATGGGGACATTGGGGACATGGGGACATTGTGGACAATGGGGACACTGGGGACATTGGGGACAGTGGGGACACTGGGGACATTGGGGACATTGGGGACATTGGGGACAATGGGGACAATGGGGACATTGGGGACAATGGGGACATTGGGGACATTGGGGACACTGGGGACATTGGGGACATTGGGGACAGTGGGGACAATGGGGGACAATGGGACAATGGGGACAGTGGGGACATTGGGGACATTGGGGACAATGGGGACATTGGGGGACATTGGGGACATTGGGGACACCTGGGGACACTGGGGACAGCGCCACCCCCCCGGGTGACCCCTGCCACCCCTCAGGTTCTCCCTGGAGAGCTCCTGGGATCTCCGGGATCCCCTCCAGGCCCTGGGCGTCCGCGACCCCTTCGACCCCGACGCCGCCGAC